>LTAE01002496.1:0-10400 GCA_001647135.1 Pontederia paniculata | reverse complement strand
ATATATATATATATATATATATATATATATATATATATGTAAGGACTTGATTGATATATGTATATATTTAAAATGATTCTATATATACTTTTTTCGATGGAGATAAATATTATAGATTTTTTCGTGCTATTTAAAGTTGCGTGATAGTTTTTGATACTTGGGAATGGCAATTTATATAATATATTTTATCAACATTAAGCTTGTAACAAAAAAAAGGACAAATCTCATCTATGAGTTATGTTCAAATTTGCAGCATTCCATTGTTAAATTTTCATCATATCTAGTTGAATTGACCTATGAGATCCTTAATACAACTATCAAAAGAAGTTAAGATAAAAAATATTTAAAGTTGTGTGATAATTGTTGATACTTGGGAATGCAAATTTATATAATATGTTTTATCAACATTAACCTTGTAACAAAAAAAAAGAAGATAAATCTCATCTATAAGTTATGTTCAAATTTGTAGCATTCCATTGTTAAATTTTCATTGTATCTAGTTGAATTGACCTATGTGATCCTTAATACAACTATCAAAAGAAGTTAAGATAAAAAAATATAAGGGATTAGAAAATAGGACAAATGCTTCCGTGAGAATGTAATGTGTCCTGTAGTCCTACCAAAGCAAGCGTAGGCCTACGCCAGCTTGGTATGCACTCTCCCTTTTCAAAGAAGACAATTGGACTGCTACACAATAACAACACAACATGTCATGCACCATCTTAAAAATATGAGTTCAAATTTATTTGGGGTAAGCCTCTCATATACTTCAATATGAGGTCATATTAACAAATCGTCAACACTTGTTATGTTTCAACTATTAAAATCTATAAAGATACAAATGTGAACAATATAAAATTAAGATATAAGTGTGCAATGATTTAATGTGGTAAAATCATTCCTTTTTCTCCTTATATTTAACTTAAATTGTCATACAAATATTTTTTTCCAAAAAAATGATAAATACACTTGGCTTTTTTGTAATTTTATTCCTAAAACACTACAAATTTAGTCAAGATATACACAAAGATAAATTTATTCAGTTTTATAGCTAGTGAATGATTAATGTATGACAACAATAACTTCATGTGATGTACACAAGATATACACAATTAGAATTTAGTCAAGATATACACAAAGATAATTATTTGTAATGATTTTTAATATTTTTAAAATTAGAATTTTACTCTTGCACAATGTAATTACTTTTAATTAGTTTAGTATTTTGAATATATGTAAAATGAGAATTTTACTTTGCACAATATAATTACTTTTAATGATAATAATATATATTTTTTACTGAATATTATATATTTTTATAGAATATATATTATTTTAAATATTTGGAATGATATGTAGTATATTTTAATTAATATTATTTTTTTATAAATTATTATTTTTTTGATTTTTTTAAAATATTCCGACGGAATTTGATGCCCTCAGAAATTCTGAGGGACTTTTGGTGCCCCTTAGAAATTCTGATGGGCCTAACTCGTCATCGATCGGAACAACCCCATTCCACTAAGAAAAGGAGAAAGGGGGCTCGGTCAATGAAAAGGAAGGCCAAGGGCCTCGTAGACGGTACGGGTTTTAAACCCGCCAGAAAGTACCGTCAGAATTTCTGACGGATCAAAAACCGTCAGAAATATTTTTCCAACGAGCTTTTTTCTGACATTTTTTTCAGTCAGAAATTCCATCAGTAAAGCGTTTTCTGACGAATTTTTTTATTTTTCCGTCAGAAATTCCGTTAGAAAATACTAAATTTTTTGTAGTGTGTCTATCAACTGAAGTTTGATTATTCTAAGTGAAGCAATGCATGAAAATGATAACTTTATTTGATGCCTATCAACTAAAGTTTGATTATTCTGAATGAAGCACGAAAGGCTTAATTATTTCTTATTTATTAGAAATAAATTTATGGTCCATCATTAATTAGCTAGACTTCACTAATTTAACTTGGTAATTAATTATGTAGATTGGTTGGGCCCATTTTGACTTGTTACGATTGTTGTAATTAAGATAAATGATACAAAATAGAAAATCATTTATAAACTTGATTAAAAAAAATCTTATATACAATGCATATTACACACATACGCACACACCAACACACGAAACACTTACTTATATACAATACATATATCCTTTGAAAAGTACTTATAATTTTTGTTTATTTTGATTCACACAAGAAGTTGCAACGTTGTATAATTGTGTATTTATTTTTCCTATATATAAGTTCCAATAACTCCATCTATATGATGATTAGTTAAGAAGTTATTGTCAAACTTATTTGTTCGACCAACTTATAATCATTACATCTAATTAATATTTTTATCATAATGTTCTCTACACTCCCCAAGCATTGATATAAAAAAATGGAGCAATAAGAAACTTTGCTTTAACATAAAGTGTTCTAATATTGTACAATAATATTCAAGAATAATGGCTAGTGAGCATTTGATTTCAAATAACATAAACATCTTTATTTGAACAGACAACTTTTAACTCCATTTCCTAGTTCGTCAATATTTAGTTCCACTCATGATTGTGCCTTTGTTAGCGTAGGCATATGCTTTCCAGTTCCAACAAAGATCCATAATTTTCTTTTAAATTTTTAAGACAAGTTAATCTTCTTAACTTTATAAAGTAAATGATCAGATTGTTTGTCAAAGTTAACTTTTCTTTGGTTCCAAAAAGTTAAACCTATGATTTTATAATATTGAAAGTGAAGATAACATATCACATTTCTTCTCCTTTTTGAGAAAAAAAATGAAAGGAAAATGAAAATTAGTCCACGATCAATCTTCATGTCGCATGATGATGCAGCCGACTCAAAGAACATACAGATTTCAAACCCATGTTTGACCTACGAGTCAAGTCCAGGACAGAAGGTATGATACATGGAAGATGGAACAAATTTTTTTACTTAAAAAATTAATGATTTTTATCCCAAAGAAAGAGC
This sequence comes from Pontederia paniculata, assembly GCA_001647135.1. Taxonomy (NCBI): domain Eukaryota; kingdom Viridiplantae; phylum Streptophyta; class Magnoliopsida; order Commelinales; family Pontederiaceae; genus Pontederia; species Pontederia paniculata. The sequence goes on along the minus strand of LTAE01002496.1, from coordinate 7,438 downwards.
CGCATATAAAATTAGTTTCCTCCATATATGCCATGAATTTTCAATTTGTTAGGAAGTACAATTCATTAGAATAGTTTTCAAATACAAATTCTTGCTTTAGAGGATTGTATCTTTTTTTTTGGTACAAGATTGTACTTAGTTGGATAGAACTCTTTCTTAAATTCGGCCTTGAACTTTTCCCAAGTCCTAATCCAGAATTCTACTCGAGTTTCGGCCTCATGTTGACGCCACCACAACGTAGCCCAGAATCTTTCATGGCCAAATCAAGAGATGATGTCAGACAAAGGTATCGCTGAAAGGGGAAGAAGAAGGCAATGCACGAGTCAGGGACCGTGGGAAACGCCACTTCCTTTGATGAGGTATTGCAAGGCATGGCGCACCAGGATTTGCTGGAACGCCTAGTTGCACTGGAGGAGCGTTTGGAGGGTTATAGTGATCTCTCCAAATGCGTGGAATCTCTAGAGGAAAATAGTAATGCAATGCGGGCCACCAACGGAATGTTGACTCACATGGAGGTACTGTAGGATCTAAATGACACCAAGAGGGGGGGGGGTGAATTGGTGTATTAAAACTTTTACACTAAATTTTGTTTATGCAGCAGAAATTGTCACATATTAGAAACAATAAATAAATGCACAGGAAGAAAAAATGAAAAAAACACAAATAAGTTTGTTGATGAGGTTCGACCGAACTCCTGGCCTACATATCGCTCCGGTCTTCTCGAAATTAAGACCTCCGGAGATCACTAAACTCCTTCTTCAAGAGCGAAGGCTCCCTTACAACTTCTTCTCCTTTATTGCTTATGAGGGCAAGGAGACAACCTCTTACAAATGTGTTCACTCTTGAATGCACACTTTTCTTTCTTCTATTCTAGATTCGTCACTCGAAGGCCCAGAAGGAGGAACTAAGGCTTTTCACTCAAGCTCTCAAGTTCGCTAATCAATTTGACAAAGTTACTTCCCAAGACTCTTCGGGATTACAATTTATACTCTTGCACAAACAACCTAATTTCTCTCACAGAAAACTAGCCGTTAATGCAAGTACAATACTCTTCACCTACTCCTTGGTCGTCTGCTTCCTCTACTTCGGTCGACTGCTGCTTCGGTGAAGTTATCCATTGAACTATCGTCTGGTGCTCCGATCGTCCATCGTTCACCTTCGGACGTCCGCAGTTCCGAGCTTTAGCCTTTGTTCCTTCATCAAGATCCTTTGGTCGCTCGCTGATTGCATGTCAATCCTTCGGTCGCCCGATCTTGACTTGAACTTAGATCTTCAACCCTTCTCTGGTCGTTCGCTAAATTCACACCAATCCTATGGTCGACCTTTACTTCAGTTGAATTCACTTGTCAAGCTCCTTCGGTCTTCCATTGATTGCACGCCAATCCTTCGGTCGCCCAATCTTGACTTGAACTTAGTTCTTCAACTGTTCTCTGGTCGTCCGCTAATTGCACACCAATCCTATGGTCGACCTTTACTTCAGTTGAATTCACTTGCCAAGCTCCTTCGGTCGTCCACTGATTGCATCTCAATCCTTCGATCGCCCGATCTTGACTTGTGCTTACTACTTCCATTCTTCTCTGGTCGTCCGCTGCCTCGACCCATAAGCTCTCGGACGTCCGCTATCTTCATGTGAATTACTTCGGTCGTCCACTGATTCTTCGGACGTCCTTTCATTTTTTCACTTCAACTCTAACACTCTTCCAGTCGTCCACTGCTTTAACTCCAAAGCTTTCGGAGGACCTTTTTATTTCGTTTGGAGTCTTTCGGTCGTCCGCTCTTCAACTTCGGACGACCTTTCATTCCTTCACTTCAACTCTGATGCTCATTCGGTCGTCCACTGCTTTAATTCCAAAGCTCTCGGACGACCTTTCTTTTCATCTGGAGTCTCTCAGTCGTCCGCTCTTCAACTTCGGACGACCTTTCATTCCTTCACTTCAACTTTGATGCTCTTCCGTCATCCACTGCTTTAACTCCAAAGCTTTCGGATGACCTCTTTCTTCACTCTGAGTACTTCGGTCATCCGCTGTTCAACTTTGGACAACCTTTCTTTCTGCCCGTCATTCCTTTGGTCGTCCACTACCTTAACTCCAAAGCTCTCGGACGACCTTTGTTCTCAACAAGAATACTTCAGTCGCCCACTGTTACTTTTCGGTCGACCTCTCAGTACTTAGCTCCATTTCTTGAGTCTCTTTTCTTTATTTCGGTTGAACTCTTTGCATCCTTAGGAAGACCACTTCACACTTAGGATTTTTCTTCCCGTCTTATCTATACATAGGTCATCCACTTCTTGACTTTGGTTGACCTATTACTAACTGAACACAAAAATTTTGTCTTTCACAAATACATCAAAGATTATCAGTACAACTAAGCTTTTCTCATAAATTTGTGATCATCAAAATAATCTCGGGATCCTAGATTCAACAGGCACAACACCGGGAGAGGATCCAACTGTTGGAAGTAGAGATCCTAGTGCTAAAGGCACATGGTGGTGTGGGCGGCGGTACTCAAAATGTGAGAGCGCCAAGGAAGTTTCTTGGGCCAGAACTGACAAAGTATGGAGGGGCACGAGTTGCCAAGGTGTTTGATGAGTTCATGTGGAGACTTGAAATGGGCATGAACGTGGTCGATGATGCTTCAAAAAATCAAAAATTGACTTTATTATACAAGAAGTCAAATATCATTCTAAAACATTTTACTTAACTTTCCAACGTTTCTTATGTACTTTCCACTGAAATCAATTATTTTTATTGTTATTTATTGTTGATTTGTACTTCTTGCATTTCCTTATTTCGAAAATATAAAATATGTATCTATTTTTCAAATGCAAGTAAAAATTAGTATACCTAAAATGAACTCAACATGCAAGAAATGGAAGTTTGAACTAGATATGCTTCGTTTTTTCATCCATAATCATCACATCTCTTGCAATGCGTGATTGGAAGTTGGAAATTCCTACGTAGTAGTATTTCTTTTTCTATAATTAATTTATTAAAGAAGAAGCTAGAAAAATAAAGAAGTATACAAAAACTTGCACACATAACCTAATACGATACTCAAGAACAATACCTTGAGTGACCAAAATGATATATGATAAACAAGAGAAATGAGATCAAAAGTGAGATCAAATAGCGGAATATCAACCTCAAGATTATCAATGAACCAAGAAATCGATATTATAAATCAATGGATTTAATCACAAGTTTACCTTGTAATTAACAACGAAAGTTCATGAAGAACAAGTTGTAGGAGTTCCCTCACAGCACAAGCAATTAAGTCAGAATTTAATTCATTCAAAATTATCCTCAAATAACATAAACAAGAAGTATTTATAGGTTCCAAAAGACTCTCTTTCACCTGGAGTAAAATCCTAACTTAGCCTACAAGTAAAGGACACTTATTTCCTAAAATAGTAATCCAATTCATATCAGGACTCTAAACAGAATATTTGGTCCTAATTAATTCCTAATTTATGAATTAAATAAATCAACCATGAGTTGTTTGAGCCTCATCATGTGGAGACTCTTCATACAGCCCAATTTGCAATATATTAAGTAGTTGAACTTGATCCAAAGTCTTCAACCAGATTGTAGATGTGATCCAAAGTCTTCAACCAAGATTGTAGATGATTCTCTATCATTAGCAACCTGAATTTGATTTGCCCGCAATCTTGTAATTGGATCAATTGTCAATCGTAAAGATTCTTGATCATTTTCAACAACAACATCTTGATCATCATGTTCAGTAATATCAGGTCCAAATATGGCAGATTTGAATTTGGCAACTTCTAAATTCTTCTTATCTCNATATATATATATATATATATATATATATAGACACACTCACACACACACAACAAATGATAGATTACATCTGATTAGATGTGATATGTTGGAGGAATCTTGTTGTTGTTGCTGATTTGATATGATATATTAACACACCCTTCAAGCTAGGCAAATCGTGACTGCAACCGAAGCTTGTCTCGAAGGATCTGGAACCGGCCTCCACTAATTGGCTTCTTCGCAATGTTAGCCATATTGTCTTTAGAAGAGATGAATTTGACGAAGAGTCAATGATTAGTAACTTCATCGCGGACGAAGTGATAATCAACCTCAATATACTTCATACATGCATGGAACATGAGAGTCACAGTGAGATAGGTAGCACCTAAGTTGTCACACCATAATACATGTGAAGACATCAAATTGATACGAAAATCAGATAAGATAGACCAAAGCCATATAAGTTCAATAGTGGTATCTGCAAGGGCTTTATATTTCGACTCAGTGGAGGAATGCGATACTGTTCTCTGTTTGTGCAGACCATGAGATGAGATTCTGGCCAAGGTACACAACATAACTACCGAACGCCTTGCGATCGGAGGTTGCACTCGCCCAATCAGCGTCGGAGAAAGCTTGAAGTGTCATGACCCCGGTTCAAACCTTAATTTGATCCGTAAGTCGCGACATATTACGGCCGATCAAGCATAATATCGTGGAAGTGTGTCATAGTTCATTCATTTGATATATCACAATGTAACCATAACATGCAATATAGATATTGATCTCAGAGCAAATCCACACTATTTCATATTTATACACAATATTTTTTTATAAATAACATTCTTATACAAAAGCTATACATCAAGAGGAATCATACGTTCTCACAAATTGACCAAAGAAGAGACCTAAGTCTCATCTATACCTCGTCCAGAAAGTGCTTCAATGCCTACAGAGGATTACCAAGCACGGCCACAACACTGGTCTACTGATTTGAAAAATGTTAAAAACCACGTTATGAGCAAACCACAACTCAGTAAATAGAAAACTCATAGTCTATGGTTTATCAGCTACTCATTTCAAGGAAAACAATATAAATATTTTCATATATCAATTATCATAGCATCATATCACAAGATAAAATGAAACATGTATTATCACCAACATATCACATGTCCATATCATATCAGTAACATGTCACGCACTTGTGCAATCATGTATGCAACATGCCATATCACTAATTGGCTAGAGGTATCATATCACTCTTTAGGATATCATATCATCCCTACTGAGGGATATATTATTCCTTAGAATATCATATCATCCCTTTCGGAAAATTTTATATCGTCGTGTAGAAAATATATCATCCCGACAGAGGAAATGCAAATGCATGAATAAAATACAAATGCATGATCCTTTTACATATCTATATAATAATATATATCACTTATGATAGCATTAGGATTCATTTACTTGATGAATCCATATACAACCTGTCTCAAAGCACTTGCAATGCATATAGAAGTACAATTGCATTACAAAGGATTTCATTTCATGGACTTCACAACGTCAATTTGGTATTAGCTTTGCACTTGGAAGATTGAGTGAAGTCAGTTATAAAATTCATAACAATTAAGAAACACAATATATTTAGATACTACAAATTTTATCAAAAACTAGACTCCTATAAGTGTAATCCATATAAATATATTCTTCCAAACTGTTCTGTAATGATCATAGAAAATTCAACCAAATAATATTATTCTGGTACTTTTTTGTGTTCAAACAGACTGAGTGATGTTGAATATAAAATTCATAACTCATGTAATACTTACTAAAATTAAACCACTACAATTTTAAATGAAACTATATTTCTAGAGGATGAACTCATATCAAAATCAACGTGTTATCTTTTCTAGGGAGGTTTCAGAAAATTTAGAGATTTGTTTGGGCATCAAGTTGATGGTATTTACACTAAAGCTGTCGATTTTGTTCTTCGGTCCAAATTTTAGATTTTGATTTTTTTGACATTTAATTGTATAAATATTTTCTTTGAATTCAAATGGGGGCAGTTTCTTATTTACATGTATTTCCTTAAGTAAATGAACCATTTTTCTTAAATGGCATTAATGTAAATACCATTTCCAAGGTGCCATATGCATGGAGCTTGGTTTTGAATATCCGGTTCCAACCTATGACAGACATAGAAGGATGACGTGGAACCAAAGTCCATATCTGATGTGAAGAATGTAGTGCTATGGGTTTGTGTGTAGAGATGTATAAATATGGAGTGAGTGTTGGGATGTGAATATGTATTAGACACTATGCAGTAATAAAATGTTATATTTTCTCTACAAAGTGTACTGAGTTATGTGTGACGTGAAGGATGATAATCAACTTTTAAACCCTTAACTTCCTCAAATCTGCAAGTGCACATGTCGAGTAGCTAACCACGGGTATCCTATCCACAGTGAATTGAGGCTAAGAACTAATTTAATAGAGTTAACTAACTAGAAGAAGGAAATTAACTAAAAACTAAAAATCATAACTAGACTATAACTGAAAACTAAGAAGGAAACCACATGGGAGTATCAGATTTTGTGTTAGTAATTACAGAGATCTAATTTCAGCAATAAATGATAAGTTGTTTTTGGTAATTTAGATTTATGAAACTATAAAAACTAAATGGATGGAAAGAACCTCGAGTTGGTGTAAATCAGGGATGTATTTCCTAAGGGTAGGGTTCATCTAGAATTTCCACTTGTGTGATAAATGAGACAAGTTAGAATTAAACCACATTATCAAATCACATAAAACACAAGGGATCATCTAGAATTTCCACTCTATACTTGATTATAATGTTAAGAAGATTTCTGGTTAGTTGTAACTCAAGCGTGAAATCACATTATCAAATCACATAAAACACAAGGGATCGATTTATGCCTCATGAGAATAAACCTGTTGCCCAATACCTCTCGAGCCTCAGTTTTGGAAAATAATGAGGGGTTAGCTCATCAAAGAAGCACAATGCAAATAGATTTATTACATTAAATAATCATAATCAATCGTATCTCAACTCCAACAATATAAATCCGAATAACTAAGAAATGCACTTATGCTTTCTTCTCAGGAAAACATATAACAGAAAATGGCAACCTCTCGGCGTCTCAAGAGAACATAGCTGTTAAAATACAGGTTCCTGAGAATTTGTAGCACAAATAAAGCCAAGCTAAATCCCACAAAGATTTAGAAACAATGCTTTTGATTTCCTCTCGGTTATCAAATAACTGAAACAATAAACCTCTCGACATTCATATTTGCATAGCTGTTAACAAAGTTTCTAACACTGATAAATAGAAATCGACCTCTAAAAATCTATAACAAGAACTGTCATCATAAAATAGAAGGTGTCTCAATATCACACGAGCATCATTCTAGACTACTACCATCCTTAGGAAATATGAGGTTTAGCTACACATATTCGAGTTCAACATTACAGATAATATAATGTTCTGAAATGAATACATGGCTCAGAAATACAAAAAAGAAGATAGATATCAAATTAAGCCTCTCAGCTGTAGCCTCCTTCTTCTTCTTCTTCTTCCTGGTGCAGCTCCCTCTTCAAACCCTTGGCTTTTGCCTTTCGAACTGGAGAGAGAGTG
>LTAE01002495.1:0-43567 GCA_001647135.1 Pontederia paniculata | reverse complement strand
GCCCGCGCCCCGGTGCGCCCGCGGCCCGGTGCGTCCCGTGCCCCGTTCGGATCATTGACGCTCGAGCGCCCGCCAAGCGCCGCTCAAGCATCGCTGCCTAAGACAAGTTTCCAGCGCAAGCGTCGCCGCTCAGGACGCTCCGCGCTGCTGCTCAAGCGTCGCCGCACACGACGCTCCGCACGACCCCGCTCCGCGGGCCTTCGTGCTCAAACGTTCCGCTGCCTCAACTCTCCAAACCACTCAAAGGGCTTGTCTAGGCGCTCCGCAAGCCTAGACGCCGCGCGTGGCCTTGTCCAAGAAAAGGCCCGTGACACACGCTGCTAGCTGTGGGACTGCCATTGCATGCTCGGAACCTGATCTTAGATTGCATCACGTCTCCGTCAATCCAAGTGCTATGGAACGGAAGACCATCCTCGGCGTTCAGAATCCATAGAGGAATCAGACAAGGCTGCCCTCTCTCACCCTACATCTTCACCTTATGCATGGAGCGGCTGGTGCACGCCATCTCCTCAGAGGTTAGAGCAGGTGCTTGGTCACCCATCAGGGCAGGGCGCAATGGACCTTCGATCTCCCACCTCTTCTTTGTTGATGATGTCATGCTCTTCGCAGAGGCAACACGAGACCAGTTTGACACCATCGTGAGAACACTCGACCTCTTCTCTAAAGCCTCTGGACAACGGGTCAACTACTCGAAGTCCTCCATCTTCTTCTCAAGGAATGTTGCAGTGGATAGAAAAACCGCCATCACGTCTCAATGCCAATTCCAAGTGACAAATTCAATTGGCAAATACCTAGGCGTGCCCATCATATATGGCCGTCTACGTAAGCTCCACTTCGATAGGATCATATCAAGTGTCCGCAACAGAATAGCCGGCTGGACAACGTCCACGCTATCCCTAGCGGGTCGTGCAACGTTGGCGCAGTCTGTAATACACAGTCCATTCCAACATATGCGATGCACACCATGCCGATTCCTCTGAACGCCTGTCAAGAACTGGATAAGCTCTACAGGTCATTCATTTGGGGTCATCAACCAGGAATGCACAAGTTGCACAACATCTCATGGTCCTGCCTAACTGAACCAAGGGACAGGGGAGGACTTGGCCTGAGGAAAACTGAACTAACCAACAAAGCTATCCTAGCCAAATTAGGTTGGAAGCTCATCTCAGGACATGACGCTCTTTGGGCCCAAGTTCTCAAAAACAAGTACACCAACAGGTGCTCTGGAGTCACACTCTCATCAGGAAGTGGAGATTCATGGCTCTGGAGAGCGATTGAAAGGGCATGGAACAACCTCAACCATGGAGCCAGATGGCATGTAGGCCAAGGGAATGTGGTGAGATTCTGGGAGGACAGATGGCTCCCAGGACTAGAACCTCTCGCAAGTCTTGCACTATCGGACATCGACGAAACCTCAGACACCTCACTGTAGACAAATTGGTCACCCCAGAAGGTACTCGGAATCTCACATCAATTGTGGACCTACTGCCACCACAGATCTTAGAAGCCATCAGCCGCCACAACACCCCTAACCCACATGCCAATCAAGATGCAATATACTACTCCCTGGAAGCGGGAGGCCATTACAACTCACGAACTGGGTACAACCTGCTTGCAGGTGGACAATGGAATAGAGAAGAGAGATTATGGCGCCACATTTGGAGCTGGACCGGACCTCAAAGAGTTAGAACCTTTCTTTGGAGGATGGCACATAATAGCTTGTCAACCAACCTCAAGAGATTCCGAAGACGCTTAGCAGCACAACCTGACTGCCCGAAGTGCGCAAACGTGCCAGAATCAACTATTCACGCAATCAGGGACTGTCCTTGGACTCATAACATTTGGACGAAACTTGTTCCTCGTAATTCACAACTCTCCTTTTTTGCTATGGATCCTTCTAACTGGCTACTTCTGAACTTGCAGGGCCATCAAGGACGCCGGAGCGGCCCTTTCTGGCCATTGGTCTTTGGGACGGCATGCTGGCTAATCTGGAAATGGCGAAACAAGTCCATCTTCGACCAGCAGTTCACTCCCCCACTCAACTCAGTAGGAATAATTCTCAAGCAATCTGTTGAGTTTCAGCTGGCCAGTGATCTATTGAAAAACACTCAATGGACAACAAGCACGCGAGAACCATCGTCAGAAACAACATGGAAGCCACCACCAGAGGGCTGGATAAAATGCAATTTCGACTGCGCCTACAAACCAACAACCCCATTTGGAATTTCGGAAGCAGCAGCTGGAGGACTATTCAGAGATGCCACTGGAAACTGGATAAAAGGCTTCACAGCCAAGCTGGAAGCACACTCAGTTGTAGAAGCAGAGCTGAAGGCAGCGTTGCTCAGTCTCGATATTGCATGGTCAAACCACTATGACAGAATCATCTTCGAATCCGACTGCGAACCAGCAATACACATCCTCACGAACCAATTAACGTCAGGGCCTCACTTACGCCAATTAGTGCTAGAGATCCATTCATGAGCGTGTAAACATGCAATGAAACTTATCCTTTGTGCACATTAGAAGGGAAGGAAACACACCAGCTGACTGGTTAGCACACAGACACTCAGGAGCTGGCCCGGGACACCAAGAACTACTCTTCCCACTAGCTAATCTAGGACATCTTCTGTTTCGTGACATCCTGGGGATTCCTGTATCCCACATGCATTTTTGTACCAACTTTTATTAGGCGGCCTCCGGTTTGCCTCTTCTCATCACCGAAAAAAAGTAATATGATAGGCTTAAATAATTTAATATAATATTATTTGATAATGTGAAAAAATTATCTTAGAGAAACACCACCTAAAACAAACGCGATACCTTTTTGACAAGGGTGAGTTTATATCGGCGGAAGGAGTATACACACTGCTTCCGTTACAATTGTTATTTTCTTTTGTAACTTTGAGGGAGGTGTTACATAGCACTAAGGCGACACAACGAGGTCCCAAACCCGCTTCCACATCCTCGTCTCCCGAGTCACGACCAGAGACAGAGAGAGAGAGAGAGAGAGAGAGAGAGAGANCTTTGAGGGAGGTGTTACATAGCACTAAGGCGACACAACGAGGTCCCAAACCCGCTTCCACATCCTCGTCTCCCGAGTCACGACCAGAGACAGAGAGAGAGAGAGAGAGAGAGAGAGAGAGAGAGAGACCTCGCCGCCGGAGGACTGCCGGCCGGCCGCATCGCCTCCGCCTGCGATCCCCATACGATGCTCGACAACGCCGCAGAGAGCGTGAAGCGCTTCGCCCCTCCACCTACTTCGAGGTGCGAAGCCAGTTTCCTAGATTTCCCCCCTTTCCTTCCGGTTGAGGAATTTGATTTTTTTTTCTACTTGTTTTCAAGTATACTGCAATGAATCTCTCATTTTTATTCCCCTTTTGAGTTGAAATTTGATGATTCTGGTTTATTTTAGCTGATGTCAAACTGATTTGGGTTGTGAATTTGTGCAGGAACCGTTCGTTTAGTCGGCGTAAATCTGGGGGTAAATTTTCTTTTCCTTTCCTTCTGTTAATTAATAGTACTATTTCAATTCCTAGTAGTGGTACTAGTATTTGGATTCGTACAGAAGGGACCGGCAATGCGTGTTTGCTGATCTCAGTGATTGAGCTGATTTGAGATCTCTGACTGCATCACATTGAGCTGCAGCCTCGGTTTGCTAATAAGATTATATTGCTATTTCCTTTTGGTAGACAAAAAAATGACTTTTCTTTTATAGGAGATAACCAAAATGTTTGTTTAAGAATCAAAATTTAAGGTACAACCTGCTGCATTGGTGCATCAATTGTATTTCATTAAACAAAGCCTTTGAGATTTTGATCATTTCCTTATTTTCGGATGAGCAAGCATCTTTGAATTTTACGAACTTGGATTGGTGCTAACTAAATTTGAAAGTATTATCATACCGTATCTTGTGTTTTCTTGCACTCTATTTAGTAAAATCATGTTCTGTTGCTATTTCCCACTTGATTGACCGTTGAGCACCATTAATTAACTGCAAAATTGGATCGCTCTCCAGCTGCAATGTTGTGAACCTTTCAGGAGCTTTTCTTGAACTGTCTTTCTTGAGTCTTTTGCAATTAGAAGTATTCCATATAGAAGCTTTGCTTCATAAGACTTAGTTGTTCAGCATGCTTGACCATAGAAAGAAGTTACCACTAAAAAGACTTTAATGTAACATATGTGCTTTGCAGCATGTACTTCTATGGTAATTTCACCAAGTAGCACTCTTGCACTGACATCTCATCATTCTAACATTCAGTTTCTTTACAGAACTTAACTCTTTGGTGTTCACTTTTATAGATAGATACGACAAAGTCAATTACTCCACTGTAGCTGACGGCGAGAAGAGTCAGCCACCTTATCCAAAAGCCTTCCCAGTATCTGAACGTGGGGAGTCAACAGTCAGGATGCAAGCTGAACGCAACCCACCTAGAATGATACCTTTAGAAAGGTGTTCCATAAGTGAAGCTGCAGAACTGTTACAAGAGAGTATGCATTCCTTGTTTAGAGCTCTGTAAAATTTATTTGGCTGCATGGACACCTTTCCATGTCTATTTAAAATTAATGACTATTATTTCCCTTCTCCTCTTTGTTGTGCGCCTTGTAGCTTCTAATCCTTACTAATTAACCTGGGTATTCAGCAGTTTCTCATACTGAGGTTTTCCACTGTTTTGTAGATACTCAGTTATTACCTCCTTTGTTTATCAAGTCTTATAGTTCAATAATGAAAATTGAGGACTATTTCATGGTTCCAATATTTCAGTACCCAATCTGATTTTAATGAGGAACAAGGTTGTAGTTGATTTGTCTGTCAACTCAGCAGTATAGGTAATTAGGTATATCTATGAGTAAGTTTCTTGTGCCATTTAGTGTTATATCATCATAGTGCCACTACAGGACTGCCTAGTTTCACTCGTCTTGGATGAATCTTCATAAGAAGACCAGTTACTCAGATCTTATGATGATTGCCTGCAGTTGTTCTTAGAACTTAATTCAGGTGTTTCGAGAAGCTTTTCATGATCTTGCTTTACATTTTCTATGTTTTCTTTGAGGGGTTGTGCTTTTATCATGTTATTCTTTCATCTCCAGAAATCACCTTCATGTTAATTTTGTGGAATTTACATTAGGGCTTTAGGTGCTACCTTTTTACTATCAGGTATTTGGAACTCTCTTTGATCTTGGTATAGTTTCTGCTAAATTTCATACTTATTCAGCCGAGTTCTACAACTGATACGATTCTTTCCTTCTTTTGTTAAGTTACAACTGATATGATTTGAAACACTGTATCAAAATGCCTATGACTGCTTGGCAGTTTGTTGTTGCTTTTGTCTGAATAGCCCAGTGAGGCAACAAGTTTTGTCCTTAATCTCAATTAAGGTTATAAACCTTTTTTTTGTACTGTTTTAGTTTATAAATCTTTGTAATGTGTGTAAGTTATCAAGATCTTGATATAGTTTGCGGTCTTTCTATCGTAGACTATCTTTAAGATCTTAGGATTATCTCTAGAATTTTTACAATCCTTGTTGGATCTTTATAAATCTCAGGATCCTTAATCCTTCAACTCATTTGTGATTTTGGGTAAGATATCAATTTTGACAATCTTGATTATATTATGTGGATATTCAATTAGTTGAAAATAATGGAATGATAACTTTGGCATATAACTTGTCATTGCAAAAATAATTACATAAATATCATCTTTTCATTCTTAAAAAGCAATGTTAATTAGGAAACACCAAGTTTTATATCACTTTAAGTAAATAACTATTTGTTCAATTTCAATTGTTTCAGTACAAACTGTTTCCTCTTTAATCATTTTAAGTTCATAACTTGTTTTCCTCTTTGCTTTTCCCTTTTATATTATATACACAAAATATAATAGTCTTTCCATGGAGAATGCTGGCTTCGGATTGTTCCTTATTCATTCACTAGCTCTCATATAATTGTTAAGAGAACTCTCTAGTAACATCATGGCAAATAATGTACTAATAGAAGCTGAAGATAATATCACATATGCTGTTCCCTAAACAAATTGCATATAACGAATACATAACTATACCTTCTGTTGCCATTTCTTTCAGAACTGAGTTTTCTCAATGCATTTCTGTAACCTCTGTTGCAATGTTAGCATGGTTGTAAAAGATTAAGTTGAAATATTTTGTGGGGTAGCAAAAACAATATTCACTTTTTTATTTATAAGATACAAAATTAGGAGATCGTGAATTAGATTGTGTAAACTAGAAATAATAACATGTGAATGATATGTGCATAATGCAGTATTGCTAGCTGTGATACAAGTTGTCATTGCAATCATCAAGAGAAGCTAACACAAAATGTCATGTTGTAGCCAAATTAGGTATCAGCAAGAAGTCATGCAGTATAAGTGGTTAGTTCTTGCCAATATTATAAGTAAGCAGTGCAGCAAATTATGGACACTATGTGGAAGAGTTTGTAACAAAATATAATGACACAATCATGATAAAGGAGATCAAATAGGGTTCTAGCGTCAGTTATATCTTTAATAAAACCTCGATATTGTTGGCGGATTTCTGTCTGAAGATTTGGGAGATAATTAGAAAGATGATAGGGTGTTGACATAACTTTTTTTTTTGAGTAAAGGAATTGACATAACTTGAAAAGTAAGAAAAGAAATTTGTAACTTAAAATGCTAATAATATGTTTCTTACCTTAGATTTATTTGCTTGCGTGATTGATATTTAACAAATATTCATTTCCTTAAGTGATACTAATAATAAACTGTCACATAAAATGATATTAGGTAATTTTTTAACATTTCAGTTGACAGACATCTTAACGCCGCATTATCATTCCGTGATTTTAACTAACGGAATATATAAATGATACAATCATACAAACTCTAAAGTTATTAGTAACTTAAAATGAAACCAAATTAAATTTATTTTTAAGCTATACTTAAGGCAGTTTGTAAAATTATTGGGTTATTTAGATTTTTTTTTCTTGCAAGTAAATTTACCTTCTCTGTTCGCTTGTTTGAATCTTCTTGTTATAATTCTTTTTCTCTGTCCAAACTTTCATTTGTACTACCCTCAACATAAAAATTTCATTTGTACTATAACATGGAGAGGATGCCATCAAGAAACAAAAGCATAGCAACGATCAGACATTTTCTACTTTAATCTAACAAATCTAAGTTACCTGTTTCCATTTTGTGGACTAACAGCACACTATTATTTCTGATGATGCAGATTGGGCAGCCACAGTCCGTCTTTTAGACGATCCATCAATTGATGCATCTGGTAAGCTATTGCATATTCATTGAGTTGTCACTTTTTGATCCACTCTTCATATTTATCTTTTTGAGTTATTGATCTGGTAGTTGTTTGTTTTTTAATTTTTTTATTGAGAAAACTCCATGTATTTATCATTCATATTTGTTTTCAGTTTCATAAGAATGCTTTGGGTTCTTAAATATTTTTGCCTCTTACAAGGATACAGCATGCAATTGTTTTCTTTTCCCATGTTTGTAGTACTAAGATTTCTTGAATTTTTTTCTAAGATGAATATCATGCATTGTTTTAATCTTCTGGATTACACATAGAAATCCATTTTAATTAAATATAAAGGTAGGCTTAGGAGTCGTCAGATATAGATGGGAATTATACATACATAATGAAGGTGCTGTGAGGTGCGAAGGGGTCAATATCCAGTGTCCTCCAATTTGTTTAGTTTTTTTTATTGAGAAAAAACTTTTTTTAGAATAATAAAGCAGATTTGGTGCAGTACATACAACATAGGAAGGTACATAAAAAACTGAATGAAGAATAGGTAATCAAACCAGGAACTTAGGCAGGATAAATGGAGAAGAATGATGGTTCTGTGTCAGTCTGTGGTTGGAAATCCTATGCCTTTGAGCCCTCTATTTCTATTGGTTAAGTTTATGATTAGAGAAATGTTATTTTGGTCCGTTCAAATTATATAAAAAGGTCTTTGAAGAAACATATTTTTTTTATTGAAACACATTATGGATGAAGTTTCTAGGTTTCCATATGCTTTAGTTGGTATAATGCATGAACCTTTACAAGGACAAGATGATTAGTTATTAAACAAGCATCCAAATATATAAGATTCCCTCCTTTATGAGGTTTGAGATGGGTCACATTCGGCCAATGATTTGTTTATATCAGTTTACCATTCAAAGTTTACGTGACTCCTATTCATTATTTTTGGGAAGTCAAGAGAACACTTTTGTCTGCAGCATTACATTCTGATGTAACGCCATTTATGGCATTGCCTTATGCTTATGCTCAAGGAAACACAAATAACTTTGAAGGGCCGTGCTGATCTGCTTAACCTTAAGAAGCTATACATTCATATCAGGATATTCTAATTCATAATTTTACAACTCAACTGATTGCCACTGTTTCTTGTTCGTTTGCTTGTCATCTCCAGAAAGGCCAGTTGTTTACTCTGGAGCAAGTGGATCGTCTTGGGTTCACCTTAAACTTCCTCATCAGGTAAATGACAGATGAACCATATCAATCATACTTGGGTAACATTTTCTTATCATGCTCCTTTCATGTATTTTGTTTGTAGATGGATTTTCTTGGAGAACTAAGACGTGCAATAGACAAAGCTAACAAGTCCGAATCAACCACCAGTACCGATGATTGATTATGATGAGCAGGAAGTTTTCTTCTTTTTGTGGATGTGCAACTCATTTGAATGTGTTTCATCAGCAATATGCAGACGCCGCAGATATGCATATATATATTATGACATGGGGAAATATTGTAAAGGTCGCCAATCAAATGCTTGCTTAATCATGAACCTGATTGTTAAGAAAGTGCCTATTAACTAAGAAGCACACCTTTAGCTCTTTGTTGATGATAATTTCATGTCTATACAACATAAGTCATGAACAGGGAGGACCCATTTTATAGTTTCTCACACAGTGATGCCGCAGAGTTGATTGAAGTTATTTGCAATTTTTGTGTGAAATAATGTGTATGCGACCACAAAATATTCCCACCTCGTTGCATGAAAATTTTTTTGCGACCAATGATTTAAACGTGTTAGAATTATAAAATTACCATCATGCAGTTTTCACACCCTTCATACCGAGTGCCGTCAGATTGAGGACATTAACAATAGTTTTAGAAATATAATATTTTTGTATTTGATTGTGGACAAAAATATATGATAGTGCACAGAAATGAGTTATTTTAATATGGTAAATGGAGGGGCTCAACTTCCCTCTTGTGTAGAGTACTTACATTATCTCATCTGATTCTATTTGATTAATTAAATGTGATGCATTATGTTCAAATTCACAAGATGGATTAACACGTTCATTGGATTAAACCGATGGTCTAAAATAACACATAAATGGTAAATAAATTGTCATGGTCGAAATTGACGAAATAAATAAGCGGTTAATTATAGTCATCATATAATTCGAATCATTTTCGGTGCATATTGAAATGACATAAAAGAATAAGAAAATGATAATTATTTTTGAGGAGAAATTAGTTTCGTCCTCTATTGATTTTTTTAAGTAGTTTGTTAAATTAGATGTGCTACCAACCATCTTTATATTTATATTCTTCTTAACACTTCCCCTGAGCCACTGACAACTTTAGTCTAATTCAAAGCCCAATACGTGGACAACTAAGAGAAGAAATTAATATGAGCAACATCAAAGTTTGAACTCAGAATCTTTATCTCTGATATCATGTTAAATTAGATGTGCTATCAATAATTCTAAAAACTTAAGTCGATAGGAAGAACATCTTTATATTTATATTATCCATACCAAATATTTTCCTTTTGCCTAACACAAATGAACACTAGATAAATGGAACTTGTTAGATACGACATGGGTTTTTCATATAGACATACGACATAATAACAAAATTAACTATATTATAATAGCATACTTGGGGACTCATCATAATTTAAAAGGGAAATTTTCTTCTTTCTCATTTCTTCCAAAAATACTCGAAATATTAATGAAAAATAAAAAAGCTAACATATTCAGACTACACAAAAATTGTAGAAGACAACTTGAGATTGAGTACAGATATGAAGAATATTGTGTCTTATGTGAAACTTCCAGGAAGTACTATATCAAGTAATGTGGATCATATCATTTTGTTCGGCCACTTCAATTGCTGCATCATTAGCATCTGCGTCGATGCCGAGAATTCTCCTCAGATACTCGAGCTGCTCCATGCTCCCTTGCAGTTCATCCCACTGTAAGGTCATGAATGCATGTCTTGTAAGAAAAGGTTTCACCAAACAGTATGACTGAGGTTGCTGATTAATGTTAGTTCCAATCTTTATGAGAAATCAGGTTTCTATATTGGGAAGAAGCAGGCAAAGGCAAAAATAGGAAAGAACAAATAGCTTATAGTCAATATATTATTCTTGAAAGCAGCAAGGGTTAATCAGTATTGTTGAAGGATACAAATTGGATAATTTAATTATTCATGGGTTTCTTATCATTGAAGTGAATTGTCAAAGAATGCCACAAGTATGATCTTGTATGTAGGTTTGGTTAAATCTTAAATAAGATACAGTTTTCTACATAGAAAAGGGCCTGTTGAATACAAGGAAAACAACATGGAGCTTGATTGATTTCGAGGATTTGAAAAGAACTTCAATGGACTTATGAGTTCACTCCATTTTCCTCGGTGCAAATTTTCAGGTGTACACAGATTATATCGTGCTTATGACAAGGATCAAATACACTAAATGATGCTATCAAATGTAGCCACAGCCAGCTTATAGTGCTGGTGGCACTCATAACCTTAAACTGAACAATTAGTATGGTAGGATATTTCAAAAATTTTCTATATATATTTAATCAATCTCGGAATATAATTTGTTTGGCATGTAATTTTTTTGGGTTAATGAGTTTGGCATGTAATTTAGAAAAAAACAAAAGAACAATCACCCGTTAGATGCATAAATGAATCATAACTGTTTATTGTGCAACCAAAGAAGAAAATCATGCAGTTGCAGTCATAATGGTTTTCTTCTCTGGAAAAATTCACAATGAAATTTATACATAGCATCCAAAGTTCTCGTTTGCAAAAGCATACCTCTTGATGAGAAAGAGAAACCAGTTTCCATCCGGCAGCAGCAACATATCGTCGCTTCAATGATGTGTGCCCTAAAGGAGTACCTGCATAGCACACAGTTAGTAACAGTTGAGCTCAAGGAATAATTACAAATGAAAAATGTTAAATACCTAAGTTCCGTGAGAAATGTGTCGGTCCATCAATCTCAAAGGCTAGCTTTGTACTAACTACTACTGCATCTAGAGTGTAACAATCCATTGCATATTCTTTCACCCAATCAAGCCCTGTACTGACTAGAAGTCTTGCCACCTCCTTTTGGAATGCAGACGTCGTTTTCTCATTAAATCTCTTAGTCTTCCCAGCTCTTGATATTTTCTCCTCGAGATCACTCCGCAGCGACAGCCCGAGATGAGGACATTCAAGTTTCAAGCACTGATTTACCAGGAAAACTTGCGAAGCAAACATTACATCCTCTTTGTACTGCTCTGAAATTCTTCCCTCTTCAAACCTGCTCAATGTAGTCCAAATATGGTAAAAGAATGGACGATCCATTTGTCCTAGAACGCAGTACGACCAAGCCATGTTACCAAGCTGATGTCTATTAAATTTCAACATAGAAACATCAGACATTGAATCCATATCACCACTTTCTTCAATTCCAAAGTTGGCACCAAACTGAAAATCAGTTTCTGAACTTGTAGCCAAAATTGAGCTTCTCTCTTCTATATAATATGTAAAGTCAGTAATGTCCTTGAAAATATCATCAAGAACATCAAACAAAGGATTGGCACACTCATTAAGACAAGCAAATGACCACATTAGTTGAGCAAGCTCCTGTCCCCTGAAAGTACCCACTAACTCTGATGCTCTTTCAGCTAGATTCGCAAAGAGTTCAGGTGCGGCATGCTGCATCGAAGCAAATGCACCAGCGATATTAGCAACATTTTGCGCATTCAATTCCTCGACCTTCATTAACGCCACTTCGGCAACTCTATCCATTTCTGACATATAGAGCATCTCACCGCCAATCTTGGACAATGCCCATGCAATATTTGACACCCCCTGAGCGGAGCATTCTGGCAATGCTGCCATAGCGATGCCCACAAGCATTGACATCTCTCTTTCACGCGCAAAAGTCAATCTGCGGGACCTCATCATGGAAACATTTTCCATGTTCTTGGCAATTCGGTGTAGTGCAGTGGCAATATTCAGCGGACTGAGTGGCGAAGGCTTCAAACCTTTTGCCACAGCTGATATCGTCTCCCCAGCAACCTCCAATACTTCTTCAGCTGTTTGTGCATCCACAATAGCTTTGTTCAAAGAAATCTCCTTCTTCCTATCAGATGGGCCCGAGAACTGCATCAGCTTCTCAATGAATTGCTCCCTTGACTTCATCCGCCTTTCTTCGAACACCCCGTCCGCAAGTATACTGACGCTGTGCTTGAGATCACCGGCACTGCTTAACTGCTCCAAGTTCAATTCCGCCAAATCAACTTCCTCGGAATAGCTACCCTCATCATCCTCGTCACCATCCAAGCCCCCCAAAATCCCATCTTTCTTCCTGTTCTTCTCTTTTTTCAGTTTATTCTTCTTCTTTTTCTTCTTGGCGACCATTTTCTCAACGGAACTCGCCAATCCCCGGGCCTCTATGGACTGCAAGGCGACCCGCCGCGCCCTAACGCACCAGTCCATGCTCTCAGTACCTGCGAGCAGCCTCGAGGCCTCCTTGGGCTTCTTCTTCTTCTTGTTGCTGGTCTGAGGTTGAGGTGGAGCGGCCTCGCCGAGGAACTCCAGTTTCCACCCAGGACTGAGTTCATTTTGGCCCTCTGCTTCCGCCTTATCGGCTAGGTCACTTCCCAGACGGCAAGAACAGATCTTTCTGCCAGAAGAAGTGATCTTGAGGTTGGAATCGAGGAACTTTGACGGTGCTCTTACCAGTAGAGAGGTGTCCAATGATCTTGCAGGATGATTCATTGGTGGCGGGAAGCATTTACCAGGCTGCAGTGTGATGAACGACGAGATTTCCATCTCGGATGGGAACAGTGGAACTGCAAAGCTTCACAGGCTTGTTATCTAAAAGAGATTGAATGGATACAGCATCAAATTTTTTTCTTCAACAGAGAGAGAGAGAGAGAGAGAGAGAGAGAGAGAGAGAGAGGATAAGAAAATTTGATGGTAATGGGCATAAACAAGTGTTTTGAATTATTCCAACTCACTATTCCAATTCCAATACTTCCCCAAATCTAATTTTCCAAATTTATTTTTTAATGCTACTTATTATTATTGTTCAACTAATAATAAGTTGAGCCGGATAAGATTCATTTTTTTAAAAAAGAAATATATAGGAAAAATATATGTCACCTATTTATTATATAGATAGTAGATCTTACTTGTACAATTTGTATATCAAGTTTGAAAATTTATAATAATAAAAAGAGGTAAATTTTTTTTATAATATTTTAATTTGAAGAAAATAGAAGTTAAGGTGCCGATTCGAAAATAATAAATATATAAATTTATAATATTATTATCCTAATTGAAAAGGAAAAAAAGCAAAAAGGGTACCAAAAAAATTGGTGGATATATTTCCTCATGAGACGAAAAAGAGAACGCTCGAGAGTAATTTGGTCATTCCAAGATTTATATAATTGAGGAGAAATAGTGATTATTTACTTGTTGCACGTGCGTAGGTGTTCTTTTCAGTGGCTTGAGAAAAAAAATAACAAAAAGGAATCTGTCGTCGAAGCCGAAGGGAAGAGATCGAAGGAAGAACACTGTCGCTCGTGGATTCTGTTGCTCGAGGTTTAGGGTTCTTGTCTTTTGGATTTCGCATTTTTGCTTCGGATATCTCCATTCGCGTAATGTGATTTGATCCCTTTCGGTTAAAAATAGGCGTACTTTTCTCATTCTTGTGGAGATTTTGAACCACTCGCAGGAGAAAAAAACAGATTTTTCGCATTTTCTGTTCTTGTTTCTAATTCTTACCTTTTTGTGCAAAAACTTTGCACATTAACGGTTACGGAGTGCTAAAGTTCGTTCCTTTCAGTTTTTTTTTTCACCACGATAGAAGTTTTGGCTTTCCTGAGCTAACATTTGCTCATTTCTTGGTCTGCGAAGAAATGAGCATCACCTGCATTGTGCTAATTTTTGTTCATCACTCTACTATTATCGAGTTCTAGAGCTTTGCCTGCCAAAGTCAGTCCCTTTCATCTACTGTATAATATTTCTTGGCCTGTTCTAAGCTTTGCTCATTTCTTAGTTTTCAACTGGATGGCGGTGGAAAAATCTGTTACAGTGTGCAGAGAAGATTTTTCATCTTTTTCATGCTAAATAAGGCATTTTTTTTGTTTTGCAGGTCACCTGTGAGCACCAAGGAATGGATTCTTCCACGGCCCTTTTCAACCAGCTCAAGGTTATTTTTTCTCTTCATTTCTAGGGTGGATATTATATCAAAATCATTTGCTGACCTACAGTGACAATGTACTAAAGAAATTAGCTTTTTTCCTTCTTTTTTGGTATAACAAGAATTTAACTTCATCAGTAGTTTCTTTTTTCTTTTTTCCTATTATGAATTGATGGCAGTGTTTGTTTTGGATTCATCTGATTAAATAGATGCTTGTTTGTATGTCCAAGTGACACATATTGAGTGGAATACACAGAAGTAAAAGATGATCCTTAGTCATTGATCGGAGCTATTTTAGCAGCATAGGAATTCTGCATTGTCTTACTTTTAGGTTATTGTGAGCTCATCACGTTTTGCATCCAAGTGGAGGACAATAAAACAATGGTAGCATGAACTGTCACAACAATCAATTAACCATATTCTGTCATCAGCAAAACAATGGTAAATTAGTATTGAAATAAATTTAACCACTTTCATGACGTGAATTAATTTCCAGTGACGTGAATTAATTTCTAGAGAGAATTCCGCGCTGTACTTTTCTTTGAAAGCCAAAAAAAGAGCAGATATTAATTCTGGTGTCTAAAATGCAATGAATATCTGAATGCTCAATGCTGTTTTCCTTGTTGGTGTTTTTGTTGATCATTTCATGTCGACAAACCAGAAATTATAATGACTTAAATGTAGCTCGTTCTTTTACTTCCATTTAATCCTTTTCTTAGAAACTTTCTGTGCTTATTATTCTGTGTTTGTGATGCTTGTATAGAGTTATGCCAACTTTTGTTAATTTGTAATTCATCTTGATCTCGAGTGTTTATTTGATACTCTTTATTCTTTTGTTTTTAAATAGGCTACAGAGCCATTTTTCTTATTTGCTGGGCCCAATGTTATTGAATCGGAAGAGCATATTCTAAAGATGGCTAAACATATAAAACATGTAGCATCCAAGTAAGTAGTTCAGTTGTTTAATTAATGCAATGTAAAATTTAACTTCTGGGATATGCATAACTAGTCCGTTGGTAAATTTCATGACAGAGTTGGGTTGCCCCTGGTTTTCAAATCCAGCTTTGATAAAGCTAATCGTACATCCTCCAAATCTTTCCGTGGTCCTGGGTTGGAAGAAGGCTTGAAGGTGACAGACTTTTAGTTACTAGTGTTTCATTTCAAGAAAATGGGTCTCTGTTATGTTAACTATTTATAAGCCCCTCTCAGCAAAAGAAGACTAATTACAAAATGATGCCTTTTCTTTAGATGCATTGCAATTTTGTGTTTATATTATCCACTTTTATATATGAATGTAGGACCAACTTAAGCACGGAATCTGCTTTCTAAATCTATTTAAATGAATAGACAGAAAATTGTAATTCTAGAAGATCCTCTTTTCGTTTGAGTCTGATTGCATACCAAGTGAAGGAGAAGACATGTTTTCTGCTAATCTGTTTTAGACTAGACTTGACTGATCTTGTATACAATCAATTTCAGCTTAGTTGAATGTATCGGATATGGCCAATGATATCCTTGGTCCTGCTGTCGAGCTTTTTGTGTCAACCAGACATGAGTACTTGAGGTGCTTTGCACTTTAGTCTTCAAACTGTCAGTACCATGTAAATAAAGAATAAATTTTTAACTCATGTATTTCTGAGGTTTGAATTTGCAGTTTAGTCCAACAAAGATATGCTAAGGTGTTGAATAAGGAATCCATATGTGGTAGATGAAAAGCGATGCATATTTATGTCTGATTGGTGATAACTGTCACAAAAGTCCTTGACCAAACTCAATGACCAGAAAGAATTGAAATCAAATACTTTATGTCATGTATCCTTGTTCCTGTTTGCGACTTTGCATGTTCACCAATTCCAACACCTAAGAGATGTCCAATTTTTATTTTCATTTTGATTATTGGCATTTTAGGGTCTAAGGTACTGATTACAAATGTCTAAACTTTTCTCTTTGATCATCCTAAACAAATCTACTTTTAAGGTGACAGTGTCATTATTGTAACCTTTGATTTCCATTTACAATTTCATAAGTATAATTGTTATTTCATTTAACAATCCATAAAACAAGTTTTTTCCATATCTAACCTTAAACTATAAACGTACCCCGAACTTATTTTAATTTATTATTCAAACATTTTCATCAGGTTCCATCCAAAATTCCATTAACTTATTTCTTTATTAATTATTAAATATCATTTTTACCCTTGCTTCTTTAATATAAGAAAAAAATTGTTAAAAAAAACTACAACATGAACACACATTTCATAATTATTAACAAATATCAAATATCACTTTTTACCTTACTTTGTTTTTTTTTATTTTTTCAATATTGTTGTTGTTCTATGGAATTAAGGGTGAAATGACATTTCATAATTATTAAAAAATTAAGTCAACATAATTTTGGATGGAACTTGATAGAAGAACTTAAGTGACAAATCAGAACAAGTTCTAGACTAAAATTTTGTAAGTTGTATTTTAGAGTTAGATGCGAAAAAAAGTTATAGTTGAGGGGTTGTCAGATGAAATAGTCCTAAAATGTCTATAAATGAATTGTTGTAGAGCATGCACAATAAACTTAAAGAAAGTGAGGTAAATAACTTGTCACATTGTAAAGGGATTTTAGGAGCCATCTTTTGGCAAAGTTGAGAACATGAGATGCATAAGTGGCCACTCTAGTTAATTGGTTTATGTCTCTCCAGAACTTCTACAAGACTGAATAAATAGTAAGTGATATCATATCTCTCTCTGTAGTTATCCTTTCAAAAAAAATCTCTGCAGTTATAGTTATTTTATGTTTGAAACAACTTTAATGGTGAGTTTTTTTATATCGGTAGATGTCTTTTTCATAACATTTATGAATGAATTATGATCCCGTATGTTCCTGAAAAATATTATGAAATTGATAGGCGATTCTTTTTAACCTTGACCGTGAAAGAAACCTTATCACTTTGGTTTACCTACTCCATTTATCCAAAATTGTTGCCTATTTGATAGTAACATTTCATTCCGGTTTGTTTCAAAATTTTCAGATACTTGAGAAGGTCAAACTGGCATACGATCTTCCAGTAGTAACCGATGTGCATGAAAGCAGTCAGGTCTCTATGGATTCTTCTTTAATGAATTATTACATCCTTTTTTGCTGACGATATCATGAGTTTGATTAGCTTTTTGATCCAATAGGAAATCTGATTGTACTTTAACTGGATTTTTTCGAAGGGGTGCTTTAGCTGGATTATGGTAGCAATGAATTGTTAATTCTTTCTCTTAAATAATTTATACAACAAAAATACTTTCCAAGAATTACTACTTTCTTTTCTTGATTGTGAAATCACTTAAGATAATTGAGTTTGTTATATGCAGCCAGGAAGATTTGCATCACAAGAATGTCTTTGCAATCAATTTTGTTACTGATTTAGAGAGTGTAAAATGAACATGTATGATTATTATGTACTTTTCAGGGCAAAAGGATGACTAGGAGAGGCTAGTCAGCTGTCACCAATTATGCAGTTTATCATGATATATGGTTGATCAAGGATGAATATGAGATTTTTAGCAATTTTAAGTTGTTTTCCTAGTAGTTATGTATGATCCTACTTGGATTGGGAGTCATATTTTGATTACAAAATAGGACAGATATACTTATGGAGTCTGGGAATACTTGTAATAGGACCAGTCTCAAAATTGGATAGATTGCTTTTGCCACTCAACTCAATGAAGTGGCCCTTGGAATTCAGTGTAGGTCTTCGTGTTTTCCTCAATTTTATTCCCTTTCTGCTATGCAAGTCTAAGTTCCAACTTCCAAGCGACCTTATGGATATTTCCGAGTCCATTATAGTCCTTGATAAATGAAATAATGTTTGGCTGCTTGAAGTCCTTTTCAGGCTAGGCACTGTTAGACTCACTCCCTGTTCTGTTGAACCTTTGTTCCCATTCCGGTCATTGGCCATCAACTCATTCTTGGTCTTGGCTGCCCGTGAACTCATTCTCATAGTCCATCATGCCTGCGCTTGGTAGATCGAAATAGGTGGCACACAGACATCATGGCATGCGTTCAGCCTAGGCGTCAGATACCATTAAACCTTTTTTGGGCTTTATGAGTGCGAAGTTTTGAGATTCTCGGAGGTGATAGATGTTATGCAAAAAATTTCATTGCACCTTCATTTCAGTTAGGATTAGGAAGAACACACATGAACCACGTTTCATTTTGTGATGCCCTTCTATTGCATTTTGCCCACACTTGTAAGTTCCATTTATATGTTTGACTATTAAAAATTCCTTAGTCCTTCTTCCCCTTTTCGAAAGAAAATTATTAAAGCATTCAACTATATTCTTATGATCTAGTGTGAAGCTGTTGGAAGAGTAGCTGATGTTATTCAAATTCCAGCATTCCTATGCCGACAGGTATCTATTGGTAGATGATCAACTTACTTCTGCTTTGCATTTCATCCATGATCCATATGATAAAAAAAAGAAACACTAAACTATTCTTGTTCTTGTCAATATGAATCTTTGTGTGGCAGACTGATCTTCTAGTTGCAGCTGCCAAAACTGGGAGAATAATTAATATTAAGAAAGGCCAATTTTGTGCTCCTTCTGTAAGTACTTGGAATATCATGTTCTCTTTTGTGAATAGAATACACGTGGTGTTGCGTACTTAAACCTGGTAATTCGTGATAATTGGAGTTCTATAAGATTTCCATTTCCAAATCAGGAGACACATGTAGTTTGCAAGACATAATATGTTCCATCTTTACTATTTCAGTTATGCATTTTCTTTAGTTGACTCCAGAGTTTGGTAGGTCATGGTTAATTCTGCAGAGAAAGTTAGACTGGCAGGAAACCAAAATGTAATGGTTTGTGAGCGAGGCACCATGTTTGGCTACAGTAAGTTTGATGTTAAAATTCAATGTCTATAATTTATGATACCTATTACTCAATTTATTATGGAAATGACTGTGGCAGTTTTTGTGAACCAAAATTCACATTTATTGCAAGATTTTAAATTTTATTAGTAAAGAGTCGTAGTGGGTACCTGGACCACATATTCTTTTTTTTATTTTTGACTTCAGAAACTAGAACGAGAAGAGCAACCACATGAAAGAATGTGATATTGTGAAGGGACTCTGTGTGTGTCAGTGTGTTAGAGGGGACCCTTCTTGCACATTTGTCTAAGTGGGGGTTAACCAATTGTACTAGAAAAAATAAGAGAAAAGTATCCTAGAAGCCAAATTGGTGGCACTGATGAAAACCAGCTAGTTCAAGCAAATTCTTGTATTCTTGCTTCAGAGTATCACAGCTGGGGTTACAGATCTTTTTGCTGAAGGCATTTGGTTGCTTCATTTTTCTTGGAGGGAAAGTTATCTTCAGAAAATTGTCTTAAAATGGTCTAGCATCTTTTTGAGGTCTGATTTAGCAATTCTGGAACAGATTGAGAATATGTGCTTACGCATGTTTTCTCACTTCGTGTGGAACTAAGTTGCTTCTTAAATGGTTACTTTGTCTTTATTGCTAACATTAATAAATCATATGTGAATTGTTTGTAGCATTTCTCATTTACCTGCTAATTGGTTATTGTGGGAGTAAAAAAGTTTATGGGTTTCATATTTGCAGATGATTTAATTGTTGACCCACGTAACTTGGAGTGGCTGAGGGAAGCAAATTGTCCTGTTGTAAGTCTTGCTTCTTTTTCCGCTGGCGATTAGACTGACATGCACATTACAGATATGCCTGGTTCTTCTGCCAGGCTCATATTGCACTATGAAGCACCTAATGTCTATCACATTAAGTTAGAACTAACAAATATCATGTCTCCAGTGAGAAGTTACCAACATTACAATTTCACACTGGTTCTTGAGGCAATGTGAATTCTTTGTTAATCTTGTGATTACCACATCTGAGATTCTGCACAACATATTACTTTATCATTTTCTTGGTATCATGTTTCTCCCTTTCATTAGTAGAAAAATAGTCTCATGTTTGATATTTCTTTAGCAGATGACTCTGATTTGATGATATTTTGTTCTGCCATATTTGAACTAGATGATTTTGCATCATATACAAAGGATCTTCTTTAAACTATTTAATAGGAACTGTTGAATGAAGATTCTCAGTTAAATAACAATGTTTAAATACAGGTGGCAGATATTACACATTCTCTACAGCAACCTGCTGGGAAGAAGGTATATATTATTTTGCTTTGTTTAGTATAATAGCAATGTTGTTCCTTTTGTGGCTATTGAAAAATAATAATTTCCTCTATATTCCACTATTATTGCACATAATCACAATATATAATAAGATAAATGATGCATGATATGGAAATAAGAGCTTATTTACAATGCTGAAATTCCTATGCAGATATCTAATAACCATAAGCATGTTGTTTTGCAAAAAAAAAATGATAAACGGAACCTTCCGCAATTTCTATTCGTGTAGAGAATTTTTTTTATGTCCAACGTGGCATTTGGATTATGTCTTGCTTTTAACTCTAATGAAGTGAATTATCTGCTGATTTGCCTCTTGCCAATAGAGCTATAATCTTTTTATTCTAACAGTGTTAAAAATGTATTTTGGTTTATGGTCCGTATATTTAGTTTCCTTTTTCTTTCCAGTTGGAAGGTGGAGGTGTTGCAAGTGGGGGTCTCCGTGAACTAATACCATGTATTGCAAGGACTGCAGTTGCTGTTGGTGTTGATGGAATCTTCATGGAGGTAAAGAGAATAAGGGAGTTTACGTTTTCCTATAGCTACTATTGATGAAAATTGACTAGGTTTTATGAGGTGTCATTCGATATAAGTGTTTAATATGATCTAAAAGTTCTTTTCTAGTGAATCAAATAGCTTGAGAAGGCCACAAGCTTTGCCCCTTACTATCATAAGTGACAAAAAGAAGTTTCTTTACTTGAAGCAATATCTGAGTAACGGTCTCTCGCCACGACAGTAATGTCAGTTGACAAGTCAAAAATATCATCTTACCATTCTGTCTCGGAAATAATTTACAAGTATTAAAATTTATGACTCAGAATGATACAAAAAATAATTTGGCCATATGAAGAGTAAAGTTTTAAGAGAGATTACATCCCAGAGTTAATATGGTTTATATTATTAGCTTATCCAATTTCCTTGGCTGGAAATGATGGTGTTCTTATACATTGGACGTGCAATTATGTGTCTCTTTATTGTTTTTTCACTGATGTGATCCTTCGCCAACAAAGTCAATTACATGAATTATAGGTACATGATGATCCTCTAAATGCACCTGTTGATGGTCCGACACAGTGGGTGAGTCCTCTAATCATCATGTGGTTCATGTCCGTTAAGTAAATGGACTCCTCACAATGGATAGAAGGGGGTTGTTTTATTGATGCTAAAACTTTGATATCCGCAGCCATTACGGAATTTGGAGGAACTACTCGAAGAGCTCATTGCAATAGCTGTAAGTAATTGTCACTCCCCCTTTACCACAATATCCAAAATCTAAAATTGCCAATCTCTTTTATTCTTTTTGCTGAAATGATGACATGTTTTTCTTCTCTTTTCGTTGTCGGTGCGTACAGAGGGCGACAAATGGCAAAAAATCAATGAAAATCGATCTCACTCCTATTCGCGACTAATGGATCCTAATAGAAGCAGAGAGTAACGTCCTGCTCCATACCACATCCTCTTGTGTTGCTTCTTAATCAATTTGAGCTTTTCTACATATATCTGAGAGAGGAGAAAGGAGTGAGAGAATAAAAGAGGCACAAAACTTTCTTCAGTTGTTTTTTTTCAGATATATCTATGCATTTTATCAAGATGTAATGGCTGCGTAGCATTTTATGATGAATTATTATTATCCAACCTTCATTGTTTCATTAATATCATATATTTTCTTCTACTTGTGTACTCTCAAATTGTCACTTCAATTTGCAAACTTTATTTCCATTGAATAATAAATCGACTATGAACACGAAAATCAAATAAGCACTCAAATAATAATAATCTTGCTAGAACTCAAATTATCTTTTTATTAAATGGACGCCAGCTCTTTAGAGTTCTCAAATAAGATTGCATCAAGCAATGCATTCGCCTCCATTTCAAAAAAATTCAATGACAAACGAAAGGAGGAAAAAATAAACCCCGAAGTTCATTTTGGCAAGTCATGCTTGAACAATGAGGCCATCTCAATCTGCATAAAGTTTAAAATCCACATTAGCGATCTTTGAAAAAAGATTGTCAATATCACACTCTAGATCTCATGAATTTAAGTTCTAACTCATTTCGATCTTACTCTAATTTCTAAATAGTAAAATCTTAATAGCATCTCTTAATTTGGATCTTAATTGTTTTTCTCTAAAGGTAAAAGGACTAAATGAAGTTTAATCATCCAAGTGTATGAATATCTACATGTGGTCATAAAGTAGAGAACAAAAGGTTGAGGTTTTGTGTTTTTCTTTTGTGACAAATAATAGTATTCATGATAATTTAGATGGCACACAAGCTATTTTTTATTTACTTATATTTCAATATATATTTTTACTTATAGATAAGATCTCATAATCCTTGTTATATCTCATGACCCTTGATCTTTGTACACATTTTACAACCTTGTTGGAAACTCTCATCTTGACAACCACAGTCCCGAATTATGAGGAAATGATAAGAAAACAAAATAGTCAGAACTTACCGCTGTTAAAGCGGCTTCAGCGCCCTTATTTCCTGCTTTGCCACCTGCTCGATTAAGGGCCTGCATAGTTAAAAATGATGCAGCATTAAAGGACTAAAATAAGAAAAACCAAAGCTATTTGTTGTTATGCTTCCATCAAACATCAACTCAAGAAGCATAAGCCCTTTGTTTGTCTTTATCAAAAGTATGCTATTCATTTTTATTGCACTGCAGCTGAAGGAATGTGCATAAGAAAATGCCAAAAATTTAACTTCGCTATTGCACCTAAAGCTGATGTGTTATGTTAGGACTCAAGTTCAGAGCATGACATACCTGATCCATGTCCTCACAAGTCAGAACACCAAATATACATGGAACACCTACAGCAGTGGATGGGAAAGGAAAAGAGATTCAGAAGGCTAATCACAATGAGCGTGATACATAGCACCAGTAAAACCAAGAACGGAACTATAATAGATAGAAAAAAGGCCAATGTATTAGATTGGACTTACAAATTATAAATATATCATGATTATACAGAATTACTAAACAATAAATTGGCTCAGAGCAGATAAATAACCATCATGTCATGAAAAGTTTGTCTCAGCTTAGAAGTTTAAGTCTTAATAGTAGCATGCACCTTGTGTCTAGATTTCTTCAATCACCTTAATTGCCAAAAAAATATTTGAAAATACAAATCAGAAACGCACCATTCATGCCATTATTTATTACTTCTTTTACCAATAATTTTCCTCCATCTAGAATACCAAACAACAAAGTTGGGAGAGCACCAGAAATGAACTTCTTCTAAATAGTTTAATTTGTTACCTTCCAAGAAAGAATGAAAGCAAAATGATTGGTTCACTTAGTGGGAGAATACTTCGACATGGTATCGATAATAGAAAACACACATTCATCAATATTGACATAAAATAAACATTGCTATCAGCGGTCATAATAAAGTTTATAATTTCATCTTAAGAAATAAGAAATATTAACATAAACAAAATATTGGTTGCATAATCTTAACTTCATCCTCATAATTTCTCGAACTAATACATGATTACTCCTAATTAAAATAAATTAACTGATTGTAGTAATCATTTTCTTAGAATAGAGCAAATAAGTTTGATTCGAAATTATTTCCACCAATTAATGAAAAGTTGATAACACAACCCCAGAAAAAGCCTTCTATTTTAATTGGGTTGGCACATCCAAGTATAAGTATTAGTGTGCCAAATAATAACAATACTTTATCTAGAAATTATAGGTTAGAAAGATTAAAGAAGTTTAGAAGAGAATATAAAAAGAGAGGCAAAAAGAAACAAATGTATTCAAAGGGTAAACGTGTCCAGAAATAATGGGTGGCGATAGAGACAATGAACTTTCTACTGTCATTTCTTAAATGCTAGGGCATAATTAAAGATGAAGTGAAGCAGACTCATATGAGGATTATAAATCTTCATACAATTACTCTTTCTTTAACCACGGTCAATTTTGCATATATTCAATTCCAACAATAAAGATGGAAGAAAATATCAGGTATCATTCACAGGAAAGAGATGAAAAAGATGAAGTTTGAATGGTCAAGGGACTATTAAACAAACAAATAAATCTTTTGAAGAGAGAAACATAAATCAAACAGATATCAAAATAGTGGTCAGCTTTTTTTCCTCAAGGGGTAAAAGGATGACTAGGAGGGGCTAATCATCTATGAAAAGAGTGGACAGATAAATATTAACCAAAATAATCGAATGAAGAATAAACTATAGGCCTGAATAAAAACAAGTAAACAAACCTGAAGACAATCCAGCATTGAGTACGCCAGAAGTTGTTGAATTTGCAACGGCGTCATAGTGGGTGGTATCACCTCTGATCTGAATGTAAAATGATCGAAGATTTAGAGTAGTTTCATTAAAACTATTGTCTAACACACATTACTGCGGCTTTCAGAAAATGTCATTTCTAGAAAGATGTTGACTTATGTAAAACCTATATACTAAAGACAAATGGATTATTTTGCTTATAATTGAAAAACATTTGTAGTTTATTTATTTCAGCATTTTTATGACAAGACCCATGCTTATTCTATGTGAAGGAGAATACATTCTATTCAAACCATGCCTTTAAATTTGCATACTGATAATTTCAAAAGTTATGGAGAATGAATATGCATGACAACCACTTAGTTATTGAAGAAAATATTTAAATAACAGCATATATCATGGCAGGCAAAGACATTCTCATCAATTGACCATATTAAATAACAAAATAGATCATGCTTTTTGGATTTTGATAGAATGAAAAAATATATCATGACAATTACACTGTTCTAATTATACAACCAACAGTCACATTGCATTGTAAATCCTTATAACTTTAGTAACTAATATGACAATATCCACAAGGTCATAACCGCCACAAATCATGGCCTGTATTTGAAGATGAATGCAAAGTCGAAGTAAGTTAATGTACAAACACAGATGATTTAGTAATGCTGAAAGACAACAATTACCACAGCCCCAATGCATAATATAGCATCAAATTTGCCAGATTTCGCAAGTCTTTGTGCAACCACCGGTATCTCAAAGCTCCCTGGAACTTTGACGATCTGGGGGAACAAAATCCATTTATAATCTCAGAAAAGGCAAAAGAAATCTTGCCAAAGAAAACAATGGATGACAAGAAAGAACAATAAAATGGAAATCAGAAACGGCTACTGTCAGGTTTGTTTCAACACCAGTACATATTTTGATTCTACATAAACAAAATGAAATATTACATAAAATGGAAACTGAAAAATAAAAACTAAGTTGTCATACTGTAATGTCATCACTATCAACGTCATATCGCTTAAAAGTTTCAAGCGCTCCCTCTAGTAGTAAGTGGGTCACTACTTCATTAAACCGTGCTACAACCTGCATGAGATAAAAGTAGTGGGAATCAGGTAAAAGTAGATGGACCTAAGCACACAGAAAAGAGTATCTTATGACTATAAACAATAGAAGCCAAGTACCATATGGTAAAGTTGAGGACAACATATATAGAGAGAGAGAATCTTTCTCTAAAAAACATATGAAGAGAAAACAGGGTCTTCTTTTCCTACTTGCAAAGGATTGTGCAATCAGGAAGTTTTGGTTCATGAAATTCTATGAAGCTCGGGAATCATATCAGTATGCAGTGAATCATATGGCATGCAAATTATAGATTTAAAAGGTCTTCATTGGTGACGAAATTGTCCCCTTTTTCAATTTAAAGTAAATAGGCATTTGCTTTTTTATTTTACTACTTTGTTAATAAATTAAAGATTCAACTTTTACAGTTTTTAGACACCAAGTCGACCCTTTTCCTCCATAAAACGACACCACATTCACGTATAAACCATTTCTTGTAACTTCCTTCTACAAATAACAAGTTCGAAGGTGGCAAATGATCAAACATGTCATCTCCACTCACAATCCCAAACTTCAACCCGTCGGTCTTCGTCAGCGAGCCAATAAGGCGCTTCGTACCATTCGCCACAACTGGCGCACGCCCACTCCTTGAGCTCACCAGTTCCAGCGGCGGAAGGGCTGCGGAGAGAACATCGAGGACGTAGATCTCAGGAAATGGAGACAAACGACAGCGAGCGGAGAAATAACAACTAGTGCTTACTTCGAATGGAAGAAGCTAAGGAGATGGATCTGGGAGGAAGAGCAGAGGTAGGGATCCTCGTCGCTGGGGAGAGAGACGGCCTGCCGTGGGCGGCGATGGCGAGCTCCGGTGCCGCAGTAAACGACGCCATGTCGAAGACCGAAGTCCAAAAAGATTAGCCCGATGATAGAAAAAGATTATCCACAGAAAACCGGTTGCTCGATCCGGTTTATTTTCGAACCGTATCACCGTGGACAAAAAATAAAGCAAGCGAGTCCAATTTCGAAACAAAGAGATAAAGTTCATTCTCTTTAAACTTGTTAATGCGAAAGTATTGTGCACATATTTTATTTCGAAATAAAAAAATGTAAGTATGTTAAATTGATGAATATTAAATTTTTTTTTTAAAAGTTTTTTTTATCCATCGATTTGATTATTTAATGTTAGGGATGACAAAATTTCCTGAAGTTCGAGGATCCCCGCAGGGAATTCTCGGTCGGGACCTCGACTTTAAAGATTTTTCCCCACGAAGACGAGGATGGGGTTCATAGTCCCTCCGTGCCTCAATTTGAAGATCGGGGCGAGGAACATTGTCCCCGCCTCGCGGATCCTCGATCCCCGCACATATTTATACTTATTAAAATATTTTAAAATTAATTATATTAATATAACATTGTTTAAGTAGTATTTATAAGTATTTATTCATAAATATAAATTATAATATTTAAATACATATATGAATAATATAATATTTTTATCAATATTATTTTTTTATGATTTTATTGAATGTTTTCTTTTTTTTAAAAAAATATTTGTTTGTTAAATTTTGGGAAATGGAGGTCTTCGTGGAGGTTGGGGGATCCGCTGACACGGGGGCGAGTTGACGGAGTCGGGGCGGGGAACATATCCCCCGCCCCAAATAGGGGCGGAGTTAATGTATCAAATAATTTAATTAGTTCAAATATTTTTTTATTAATTAAATTAAAAATTTTGATTAATCGGTTATAGTTAATAAAAAAAAATATTCGATTCGATGCCAACTCATCCAAAAAATATTATATAAATTAATCAAGGTATTTTATAAAAAACCAAAAATCTCAGAAAGAAAAATAATTATCAAACTCAACTAAAAAGGTAATAAATAGTTAATACAAAACGAGTTTTGGGATATAATAATGATAACAATAAATATGATGACGCGTTAAAATTAAGTTGTTATGAAAAGGTTTTAATATAATAATAATAATTATTATTATTATTATTATTATGAAGTTTGTATTATTTTTATGTGTGCAAAGGAAAAATGTGAAAAGTCTATTGTTATAACCTTCCCGTTCACCTCTGAACTCTCCTGCGCAGGTCGCCCAATCTCTTCACCGCGTTATCAGATTACCATCGAGGTTTCGGATTTCACACGGAAATGGCGCGGCCTGAGAAGCTCCCCGGCAACCACGTGGAAACGTCGCCGCACGGTACGAGCTGCCGTGTGTATAAGATCGGCGAGCGTCATCGCCGACGACGTGAACAAAGGACGCCGTAAATTTTCCCTCGTCGCTGCTCCGATCGCCTGCTGCTACTCCGGGGACCACTGAAGCGCAACAACTTCAATTGAAGGTTCCGGGATTTCAACATCCTTCCGCCGGATCTACTGCGCCCACAAATTTCATCAAACATCTGCTCCTCGCCGTCAATTGTGCCTGCCCTGATCTCTCTCGTGTTCGTCGGAGCCAGGTACACAAACTGTAGCAATAAATTTTAACCGTCGATCTACTTATTTGATTCAATCACAGCCACATTTTTTTTGTTGTTGTTAACAGTAGATTCCAACTCGTATGATCCATAGATTTATTATGGGCTTAATGTTGTTGTCTCCTATTTAAATAGGGTATAACTTGAGGCTCATTGTATGTATCAGTCGTTGGATCAAAGATTCACGGTTGCAAACAGTTTAATCACTTTTTATTATAGTCGTGGATCTCTGATCCAACTGGGTCTCAAGTTGTCCCCCATTTAAATAGGGGACAATAACATTTTGTTCATTTATTATACTAAACTATTGCCGTGGACTTATCTTGATAACCTCAATCTCAACTGTATATTTTGTGTTAATTTTGAATTAATCTGACAATTACAACCCAATTAGGAAGATAATAAGTGTTTTTTGTGTTTTTTTTTGTTAAAACACGCAGATCTCATATTCGTGTTTCTACTTGGAAATAATTTTACGGGACATATATTTAAAACTTATTTAGGAGAATTGAATCCTTATTTATTCAATTTTTGGTACATTAGAAAATTATGAGATAATTTTTGTACATTGCACATAGATCAAACATTGACACACTATGTGTAGAAAGAATATATGTTCATCATTTTTGCTATTCCCTTGCTGATTTACTTTTATTTTATATTCGCACATAGATAATTTTATTTTTTATATTTTTGTCTTTAGCAATTTTAAGATATCTTAAAGAATTTTAGTTGTTCTTATTTTAATGTTATAGAATCCTAGCTCTTAGAAGATTATCTGCTTATTATTCTTTAAATTTAAACATTATTTCTTCTTAATAGCATTTTTTTATTTGAGTGGTCAAAGATCAATATGCTGTTAAAATAGGAATACTAAAATTATATCTAGAATTATAGGTCAAGACCATCATTTAAATTCATGTTTAGAAGTATAACAACAACAACAAAGTCTTATCCCACTAGGTGGGGTCGGCTACATGGATCATACGACGCCATTGCGCTCTATCAGAGCATTCGCGCAATATATTCGTTGATCCATGTTCATGAGATTCGACGAGATTTTACGTTGGCTGTTGAGACCTAACACAACCCTCCTCCTTTATCCGGGCTTGGGACCGGCTATGAACATAGGTGGAGTTCCTGTTTAGAAGTACATTTAATTATTTTCGGATTGTCTATCAAGCCATTGTTAGGACACATAATAAATGTGGCACTTCGGAAACCACCTCGACGAGTGTCGGATATCGATTTGATCACGTGTGGGGTGCGTTTGCAGGGCGTTACAAATATTGTCTGAAAGTTTCAACTTTTGATTATTTCGTCCTCTTGTTTTGTATTTCCCTTGTGTTAATGTTATTCTATCATAAGAAAGTTGCAGTATTTGATGTAGGAGGTGTTGGATCTTTGCATCGTCAATTGCAATGGTCAAAGGCTTTTGTGATCAATGGGATGGAACACTCTCGCCAGACGAATTCAGTTCTCGTGCGACTGCTCTGTGTGCGACATGGAAAGAGATGGACACTGTTCTCCCAAATTGGAATTGGGTGCCTTCGCAGAGAATTGGGGCTTCAACTAATGTTAGTGAGATTTTGCACAACCATATAAGGTTTGTTTGATTTGTCCCGTTCGCTTTTGGCCTTACTAATCTTGATCTTGCTACAATTCGTCACCAGGCAGATGGATACTTGGCAATGGAGGTTGTCTATCTCAGCAGCGTGGATGAGGTTGGTGGGGTTAGTGAAATTGGTAACTGACAGTTGTTAAAATAGTATTGGATGCTAAACTAGTTTGATATAATTCTTTGTTTAGGATGCTGTTTGCGAGGAGAACCTTCCTGTGGAAGATGAATCATGGGATGTTGCTACACTGGTATAATCTTTGATGCATCCATGGTTTCTCATCTCATTCTTTTGGGAAAATTCTACATGGGTTTGATGTATTTTCGACTTAAT
This sequence comes from Pontederia paniculata, assembly GCA_001647135.1. Classification (NCBI taxonomy): domain Eukaryota; kingdom Viridiplantae; phylum Streptophyta; class Magnoliopsida; order Commelinales; family Pontederiaceae; genus Pontederia; species Pontederia paniculata. Next base: position 13,128 of record LTAE01002495.1, on the reverse strand, counting down.
AAATGAAGATATCTATTAATCCAAGTAAAACTCTAAACTAAGATGTGGACAAAACAGCTTTGTTTTCTGTTACTTATTTATGTGCACTGAAAATTTGAAAGAATGACATGATGAACTTGGATGATTATAGGTTTTCACATTGCTAATCCAGCACTACTCATGTTCTTTCTTACTCTCTTGCTTGATATTTGGATGCAATCTTGTTGAACTGCTATCCTAATGGTTTTCTGCATTCTGACTCTCTATTTTCAATTGCACGCATGTTTGATTTTTGTTATAATGTTTATTGACTCGCTAGATGTGTACCATATATAAATCTTCATTGAATAGTCTTTTGTCTCGGACCTTAACTTTCAGGCATATTTTTTTGGAAGTTGTGATGTTACCTGCAAAATACACACGAAAGAAGAGAAAATGAATCATACCCCAGAATTGATTATCTAGAAACTAATGTTTATTTAACTATTTATAATCAATCATGTATGACTGTGGATACAAGATCCTAAGTAATTTTAACTATTTCCTATATTTTGACTATTATCTTAATAATATTTTTTGTTGTCTTTCTATAGCCTCAGAGCGACAATGGTGGCTTTCACATTTATGATTATCACATTGCCTACAGCTTTAATTACAGGGTGCCAGTACTTTATTTTCGTGGATATCGGTATGGTATGTCTAGCTGACACTAAATTCTTTGTGCATCTTTCTTGAAATGTCATTTTGTATTGACTGATGAAAGTTGGCTTATTCTTTAGATGGCTCCTCATTGAAAATGAATGACATCAAGAAGGACCTTCCTTCTTACTCTTGGACATTCATGACCCAGGAGGTAATTACAGCTTTTTCTTCTTTCAAATACATAAATTATCAATTTGTGGTAATATCTATGCAAGCATATCTTGATTAATGCTAAATGAGACTCTCCAGACAGCGGTGACATATTATGTACGAATCACTCGAGTTTCTTGTTTTTATTTTCAGTACGTTTTTGGTGAATTTTTCTATATGTTAATATGCCTCGATTAAGAAGAAGTTATCACAGTAACAACACCTTTTGCTGCATCTTTCTACCCCCAGAAATTGAACCTTTTGCATGTCTTTCAGGATCATCCTTACTTGGGTCATCCGTGGTTCGCTTTGCAGCCCTGTGGAACTGGGGACTGCATGAAGCTTCTTCTTGGAAGTGTTGTGCAAGAGAAAACCTTTTGCTACTTATCATCATGGCTATCACTGGTTGGCCTGCTTGTTGGATTGAAAGTACCCCTTGCACTGCATACCTAGGCACTTCACAACATTAGATGTGGTTTGAAAGTTTTTCCTTGTAAATTGATTCAAAAGTTGGTGCAAAACAAGTAGGGTTTACATATGTAAAATGAATTAAATGATTGAGTAAACTCATAATTTATTCACATTGTTTGAAGTTTGAATCTTATTCTCAATTGTTTTATCTTAAATATGTGGCTATATATTTATTTTTTTAAAGAAAATATATTATTTTAAAAAATGAAAATTAAATTGTATTCTATCAAAAAATTAATGGTATAACTATATATCTAAAATTGAACAACACAAACGTTGAACCAATTTGGAATATACCGAAGAACTGTGCTAGAATCGCTGTGCTTGGTTAATTTTTTTTATGTAGAACTCGTAACTAATTCAATTTGAGGCAATAACAATAATAAAGTCTTATCTCACTAGGTAGGGTTCGGCTAACCAAATTTTTAGGCATACAATAAGGCATTAGTATGATTTGTACCTTAGACCTTTTAATATAACCAAACTCATCTATCCACTTGAGCTACTACAGAATTTTTTTTTACCTCTGTAACTCAGAAGATTCGACGAGATTTTACGTTAGCTATCGCCTAACACAATCCTCCTCCTTTATTCGGGCTTGAGACCGACTATAAACATAGGCGGAGTTGCATTCTAAAAAAAGATCTAGACGGAGGATGCAAATTTAACAGTTATGATTTAGAACTTGATCCGGAGAGCTTCTCGATTTTAGGATTCAAACTCGATAGAAAGCATTCAGAATAAAATTATGGTTTATCCTTTCTCGTAGATTTCTTCCACGGTAAGGCTTAGGTTGGTAATTCAATCATATTACACTTCCAGTGGGGTCTTACATATCCAGTTTACCAAATTTTAAGCTTTGATTGATATTTATATAATATTTTTCTGTTACCACCTCGGTATTTAAAAATTGGGTCAATTCTCCAACATAAGCTTCACGAATGATTATATGTATTGACCATGAGTTAAATTTCAATATATCATCAAGTTGAATTAATTTGATATTTATCATGATTTATATATCTAAATATGAGAAGTGAGACTTTTAATAAAAATATTTTATATATATAAAAGTTTGAACTCGAGATGTAAGAGAAAAGGAGTTGTTTCACTTCATTTCAGCTCTTATTAGTTGAAATGTAATTTTCTCTAGCAAAATGTGAAACAGTAGCAACTATCATTTCAAAACTTGTTCCAGGCTTCAAGATACAACATTTCTATATACTTCTAATTATTTTTCTAAAAACTCTCTTAATTAATTTTATTATTTTTTAAGGTAATTAAAGATTGTGAGTTATTGTTAAGAGGAAGTACTAGGAGAATATTGATTTTTCCTTCCGGATATTGTTGCTATTACATCTCAAAGAAAGCATTACAAAGCATTGGATTAACTTTTTTAATCCATGAGATAGTCTCAGGCCTTAATCCAATGTGAATAAAGCTATTTCAGGAGAGAGAGAAAATAATTTACTCTCAACGTTTTCGCTCTTCTCATAATAAATATTGTAGGACTCATCAGAAAAAAAGTCTTATTCCCAAATTAAACATGGCCATAGTACTTTATGCGGCTAAAAAATGTGAGGGGTCACTAATATTTGGTAAAAGTATGATGTGGGAGTCATTGATATTTGGTTTTCAAATTGTAGGTCACTCAAGTTTGGTTTTATTCATATTTAGATCATCCATCATATTTAAATATTAATTTATGCATCAACTCACTTAGAAAAAAAAATATATTTTTATTTTATTATTAACTAATTTATCATTATACTCGTAATTTTTTTCTTGTTCGTGACACTCCGAAAAATAAATTTTCACGTCGTCAAATCATAAAAAACTCTTGAGTTCTCACCATTTAAGTTTAAAAAGGTAAATAATTAATAACAAAATTAAATTACAAAATATTATTTAAAGTAAAATGATGTGTCATATGCCACATAGATGACCATCACATGCCACATAAGTGACATGTGACAAAATTAATGTTCAAGTATGATGAATGATCTAAATACGAATAAAACTAAAGTTGAGTGATCTATAATTTGAAAATCAAATATTAGTGACATACATCATACATTTATCAAACAATTAGTGAGAAGCGCTTTTTAGACACTTCATGCCCTTTACGTTGCATTCAAACATTATCAAAGCAGGTCACGTTTGAACTTTAAACAGTGAAGTCTGATCAGTGCAGGTGTGTCCTTGCCTTGTGACACAAAGTCCCAAATCACTCGACAACGACGAAGTTCACCGGGATAGCATCAGATTGGTTGTTCCAATACACAGACAGAGAGATGGAAGAGAGAGGTAGAAATGAGAAAATTTTGACTGTTCCAAGGACCAAAACAAAAGCCTGATTTGTGAAAGTGAACAGATCAAAACTTGCAGAAGCATCCCAGTTCTGAACATCACCAAGGACAAGTGTAACGTGAGCATCTGAACCTCAACAAGTCCAATCTCATTGAAATATTAATTTTGATTTCAATCTTAAAAATAATAAAAGTGAGTCTCTAATGACAACAAATCAAGTGCTTTTCTTTTCAATTTTGAAACAAACCTACAACATGACATCCCTTTGCCATAAAAAAACACAAGTTAGAGATGGACTTTCGTGCGTGCTCGTGTCGTACGTGCTGGTCAATCTGTGTTTGATCGTGCCCGTTCTCGTGCTCGTGTCGTGCTGCTATAGTATCGTGTCGTATTGTGTCGTGCCAAAAAATACTTCTTCGTTAGCACGGCCCGACCCAGCACGATTTCGGTCGTATCGGCCGTATCGGTCGTGCCGTCTCGAGTCGTGTCGGGCGGGCCGTCGTTTTTTCCTTTACCTTTTAAAATTAATATCTTAATCACCTTTAGAATTTAATCTATTAGTATATAAAAGTGAATCATAAATACATACATAATTAAGTATATAAATTATTAAATCTATAATCTATATAAGAGTAAAACTACAAATTTAAGTATATGCATTATAGTTTAGAACTTGTTCCTTTCTAGTTTTCATATAAAATATTGATAAGTTACAAATATAACCTATAGTTATTATAGTTTATTTTTTTAATAACTTATTACTTATGTTTATAGTGTTATAACTTATAACTATATAGTTATTACATAATTATATACTAGTATTATAATCATATATTATTATATTATATCAATTTAGTGCATTATATTTATTGTATAAAATTATATTTTATTTAATATTATATAACATATGGCGGTGGAGATACGTTCATAGATGACTTTGACATATTCATTGTCACCTTACAAATTAATCATTTTTATTTTTGTTATAAAAGAAAATTTATATGATTTTAGAATATATATATATATATATATATGGGTGACCCCAAAATGATTTGCTAAGAGTATATATATAGTAGTAACTGCGGTCAATAAATAAAAAAAATATTAAGAATATAACATAAGTGTTTAAGTGTTTTAGTGGTTAATTGAGTTGCATTAATACATAGAGGTTTGGGGTTCAACTCTTGGCTTCTATCTAATTTTTCTATATATTTTGCTTATTGCATGTATGTCATGGGTAGTGGACTAGGTCGCGGATAAAAAAAACAAGCTTCACTGTGCGTCTCGAACGGGCCTGGCCTCGTGTCGTGCCAGACCCAAATCTTAAATTGGCCGGCATGACACGAGCATTGTGCCCGGACCGTGCCCATACCGGACCGGGCCAACACGTGTTCTCAGTGTGCCGATGCCCGTGTCGGCTGGCTCGGCACGAGGTCCATCACTAACACAAGCATTGCCCAAAGCCTGAGGACGGACAAGAGTCGAGCTGAGCTATACCAACGTTTAAATAGGTCAGATTTATTCAAAATATTTAGCATTAGACCAAAGACCTGTAATAGACTTACAAATTAAGTTTGACCTTACTTATTTATTAAATTTAAGAAGCATGACTTAGCTTAATAGTTTATTACGTCATATTTATTAATTAATAAATATATATACTAAATTATATTTATAATATAAAAAGAAAAATATTGTGCACTTTAGCATTATACATATCTAACACACTAAAATTAATAATATTTTCGAACAAAAGTGACTTATTGTATCTCTTTCGACATCACATTTAATTTTTTTGAATCAAAATTATTAATAATTTTGACTCATATGCTAAACACTTTTTAAGCTTTATAATATATATTAATTATATAAATTAGTCTTATAATCTAACAAAATTAGACATAATATAGACGAGTCAAACTTATTTAAATAAAAATATTAAATTTTAATTTTGAGTCTGACTTATTTATTTTAAAAAATAAATCGAGCAAGACTCAAACATATGTCATAAGTCGCTCACGAACGACCTAACCTAACCTGCCTGCCACCAACCTCAATGAAAAAAAAAAAGAAAGGTCTGTGCGTTTTCCCTTCCTTCTTCCCGTGTCCAATCTCAAAATAACGGCTTAGTTGCATTTAAATATGTTAGCACTAATACTGATAAACAAATTTATAACTATATATTTAGATAAAAGTATTAATAATATTAATAAGTAGTTATAATATTAAAATAAATATTGATTAAGATATTCTTGAAAGTTATATAATAATAATATTAAAAAATATAGATAAAAGAGTAATATAATTGATTAAAAAAATAAATCAATAATTTTAAAAATAAACAGAAAATTATTTATTTTTTTCAACTTATAAGTTGTTATCATAATATTTAGAAGTATATTTTTTTATTTATCAAATATGATTTTTTTTAAATCAACTTATAAATAAGTTTAAAACTTTAAACTAGTCAAATAAGTCTTAAGTTGTTATGATGAAGTTTGAAAAAAAAATGTAAAATATAAGTTATTTTTCCGTGTGAAGAAAAAAATGTGAAAAGTCTTAGTTTTTTTTTCTCTCTCATATCTACACAAAAACACGGCAACCTTCCCTTTCTCCTCTCAAATCTCCTGCGCAGGTCGCCCAATCTCTTCTCCGCAGTTGATCCGGTGACGGGCAGTTGACGAGAACGGCGTGAGGCAGTCGGCAAGGTCTTTATTCGCGAGCGGAGACCGCCGACTACTCGTGCGAGCGGCAGGCGCCGTGGACAGGACGGTGCCCTCGCGTGTTTGGTCTTTTTGTCGAATAGGTTGTGGTTTCACCGAAGGTTCTGACGTATTCGTTACTGCCTCCTTTTTGTTCGATCAAATATCACACAGAGCGATTCCTAGTTGCTCAGGTTTGCGAATACTGTCGGAAAGCTCCAACTTTTGGCTCTTTTGTCACCTTGTTATGTATGTATTTCCCTTGTGTTAATGTTGTTCTATCGTAACAAAGTTGTGGTATTTGATGTAGGAGGTGTTGGATCTTTTCGTCGTCAATTGCAATGGTGGAAGGCTCTCGTGGTCAGTGGGATGGAACACTCTCGCCAGACGAATTCAGTTCTTGTGCGACTGCTCTGTGTGCGAGATGGAAAGAGATGGACACTCATCTCCCAAACTGGAATTGGGTGCCTTCGCAGAGAATTGGGGCTTCCAGTAATGTCAGTGAGAATTTTGCACAACTGTATAAGGCTTGTTTGATTTGTCCGGTTCGCTTTTGGCCTTATTAATCTTGATCTTGCTACAATTCGTCACCAGGCAGATGGATACTTGGCAATGGAGAATGTTTACCTCAGTAGCGTGGATGAGGTTGGTATGGATAGTGAATTTGGTAACTGACAGTTGTTAAAATAATGCTGAAGGCTAAACTTGTTTGATGTAATTCTTTGTTTAGGATGCTGTTTGTAAGGAGAACCATTCTGTGGAAGAAGAATCATTAGATGATGCTACATTGGTATAAAATTTGATGCATCCATGGTTTTTCCACTGATTCTTTTGGGAAAATTTTACATGGGTTTGATGTATTTTCAAGTTAATGAATGAAGATCTCTATTAATCCAAGTAAAATTCTAAACCAAAATGAGGACAACAGCTTTGTTTTCTGTTACTTATTTATGTGCACTGAAAACTTGAAAGAATGACATGATGGGTATGGATGATTATAAGTTTTCACATTACTAATCTAGCATTACTCATGTTCTTTCTTACTCTCTTGTTTGATATTTGGATGTAATCTTGTTGTATTGCTATTCAAATCAAGGTTGTTAAAATCAAAATCTTACTCAGAATTGTAAGAGAGTTGCAAGATATCGGATAAGGATCATGAGATTTTATGAAAGATCTCACAAAAATCTTATGAATTAGATTGTAAATATAGGAAGATCGTAAGATAGCTCGTAAAAGATCCAACCTTGATCCAAATGGTCTTCTACATTTTGACTTTCTATTTTCAATTGTGCGCTTGTTTGATTTTGTTTATACTATTTATTGCTTCACTAGATGTGTACCATATATAAAATTTGTTTTCATTTGATAGTCTCTTGTCTTGGACCTTATTTTCTGAGGCGTATTTCTGGAAGTTGTGATGTTACCTGCAAAATACACACCAAAGAAGAGAAAACAAATCATACCCCAGAATTGATTATCTAATAAACTAATGTTTATTTAACTATTCATCATCAATCATGTATGACTGTTGAGACAAGATCCTAAGTAACTTTAACTACTCCCTATATTTTGACTATTCTCTTAATAATATTTTTTGTTGTCTTTCTATAGCTTCAGAGCGACAATGGTGGCATTCACATTTATGATTATCACATTGCCTACAGCTTTAATTACAGGGTGCCAGTACTTTATTTTCGTGGATATCAGTATGGTATGTCTTGTTGACGTAAATTCTCTGTGCATCTTTTTTTGAAATGTCGTTTAGTATTGACTGATGAAAGTTGGCTTATTCTTTAGATGGCTCCTTATTGAATATGTATGACATTGAGAGGGATCTTCCTCCTTACTCTTTAACTGTACTAAGAGAATCAAAATGGACATTTATGACCCAGGAGGTAAGTACATCATCTTTTTCTTTTTTCAGATACACAAATTATCAGTTTGGGACAATATCTATGCAAGCATATCTTGATTAATGTTAAATGAAATTGTCTCCAGTCAACAGTGACACATTATGTATCACTCGAGTTTCTTGTTTTTATTTTCAGTACGTTTTTGGTGAATTTTTCTATGTTAAGATGCCTCGATTAAGAAGAAGTTATCACAGTAACAGCACCTTTTGCTGCATCTTTCTACCCTCAGAAAATTGAAACTTTTGCATGTCTTTCAGGATCATCCTTACTTGTGTCATCCTTGGTTCACTTTGCATCCCTGTGGAACTGGGGACTGCATGAAGCTTCTTCTTGGAAGCGTTGTGCAAGAGAAAACCTTTTGCTACTTATCATCATGGCTATCAGTGGTTGGCCAGGCTGTTGGATTGAAAATACCCCTTGCACTGCATACTTAGCCACTTCACAACATTAGATGTGGTTTTGCAAGTTATTCCTTGTAAATTGATTTATACATTAAAAATTTGATGTGTAAAATGAATTAAATGATTGTGTGACCTCATAATTTATTCGCAATCTAAATTTCAATCGTCTGATTTTAAATAGACAATAGATTTATTTTTTTTAAGAAAACATATTATTTCAAGAAATCAAAATTAAATATTCTATCAAACACTGTTCTTTCTTAACGAAAATGGAAAGGGTTGTATCACATCGAGAAAAATGAGTGATTAGCGGAGTTGTGTTACGTGAGAAGAAGGGATTAGTAGTCTCTAAGTTAGAATCCCAGCGAGACCATCTTGGTTAGAATTATCTTCGTCTTATTCATCCGAACATCGGACTAGTCAGGTGCTAGTAGTCTTAAACACTAATGAATTTCGACTGAAAAAAATGAGTGAGACAATTAAATATTTGCAATTGAATAATAAAAGATTTAAATTTACACCGGATCATAAACATTGAACCCATTTGAAATAAACCGAAGAACCAATAGTGTGATGTGCTATAATCCTTGAACAAATATTTTTTTCTTCTATGTAAACCTCGTAGCTAATTCAATTCGAGGTATTCTAAAAAAAATATTGATGGAGGATGCAAATTTAACAATTTATGATTTTGGAACTTGATCCTTCTCATTTTTTTTTTCGATGAAAAAGAAATATTGAAAATAAAAAAAAGTACATAATCTTATTATTGAGAATATGTACAATAAAAAGTATGTTTTATCCTTTCTTATATATTTCTTCCACGGTAAGTTCAGGTGGGTAATCCAATCATAGTACACTTCGAGTGGGTCTAACGTATCCAGTTAATTACCAAATTTTAAACTTTGGTTGATATCTTTTAGAATATTGACATTATTGTCAATTATATTTTTTCCTTTTTCGTCCCTTGAATGCCAAGCTCCGGTGGTTGAAATGTTTTTTTTTTCTCTAGAAAGACGTGAAACAGTATTCTATATATTTCGAACTATTCTTCTAAAAATTCTCTTAATTAATTTTTTTGTCAATTATTTAGGATAATTAAAACTCGTGAGTTTATAGATATTTCCTTGAAGATATTGTTGCCATTACATCTCAAAGAAAGCATTTCAAATCATTGAAGCATGACAGTCATATAGTCCTTCATACCCTTTTATGTTGCGTTCAAACACTATCAAAGCACGTCACGTTTAGACTTTAAACAGTGAAGTATCATCAATGCAGGTGTGTCCTTGCAGCATTTTGCCTTGTGGCAACAAAGCCCTAAAGTCAGTCGACGATAACGAAGTTCACCGGGATAGCATCAGATTTGCTGTTCTAATGCACAGACAGACAGAGAAGAGAGAGGTAGACTGTTCCAAGGACCAAGACAAAAGCCTGATTTGTGAATAACTGAACTGGTCAAAACTTGCAGAAGCATGCCAATTCTGGACACTCAGCAAGTCCAATCTCATTGAAATATTAATTTTGATCTTTGGAAATTTGCTGCAAGTCTTCAATCTTTAACAATAATAAAAGTGAGTCCCTAATGACAACAAATCAAGTGTATTTTTTTTTCTTCAATTCTGAAACACACCTACAGCATGACATCTTTGTGTCATCAGAAAAACAGTAAAACACAAGCATTGCCCAAAACTTGGACCCATCCCAATTTTTTTTTCTGCAGTGGCATCTGACTCAAACCTGCTCCCTTCTAGTCCTATATCTATCTCCCCCTTTTCCTACTTCCACCACCAACCTCACAAAGAAAAGATTTTCTCTCTTCTGTGTGTTTTCCCTTCCTTCTTCCCCTGCCCAAAGATGCAACCATTTCAGAAATATACCAATTCTGAGATTGCCCTTCACACCTCCAAGAAAGACTGCTGGCTGTTGATTCATGGCAAGGTCCAATTTTTTTTCCCTTTGATTTCTTCCCCAAATACCAAAAGTTGAGAACTGTTATGTCTTCTTCTTTTATTTCTGTTCTTACAAGTACTTCTACTGCTTTGATTTTTTGATACCAGATTTATGATGTGACCGACTTCTTGGAGGACCATCCAGGAGGGGAGGATGTCCTTCTCCATGCCTCAGGTACCTGTGCTCCATTTTCTCTATGTTTCATCTTTTCTGTACCAAATGTGCTCAGATCCATTGCATCTCTCTGTCCATTTCAATGCACAGATCACCTTTTGAGCATCCCTGTTGGGAGAAATTTCTGAGCATTTCGTGTGTCAAGATGTCTCTTTTATGGCAAAGCCAACCATCTTGCTACCTAAAAATTCTAACTTTGATTCAGGACAGATGCGAATTGTTAGCTTTCTTAAACTGTTCTTAACAGAAAGAAGATAACTTTGAAGTTTTGGAGAACTAATCCTTGGTTCTTGTTTTTTTCTTTTCGCTGTTAGCCTCCGGAGATGCTACCCAGGCATTTGAAGACGTGGGACACAGCTCCACGGCCGTGAGCATGATGGAGGGGTACCTGATCGGCACCGTCGAAGGCTATGTCGCCGGCGATGGGGAGAGGAACAGATCGAGCGGTGATGTCCAGAGAAGACGGCAGCAGCAGCAGCCGCCTGCTCCCTCTTACAGTTTCATGGACTACTTCCTTCCATTGCTTGTGCTCGCTCTGGCCTTTGGAGCTTGGTACTACCTCACCTTCTACGCTCATGCCAAGGCCTGAGGAGAACATGCATGCAACTGTTCTCATATCTGTCACTTGATCAAAAGGGGAAAAAAAGGAAACTTGAACTGACTTGTTTTATGTGGATTGGAACTCCTGAAGTTTTGGTTTGGGGCTACAAATAAAAATTTTAGCAATTAAGCTTTTGATGTTTACATTTTTTTTCCTGATGTGAATGAACATGCAACAGTTCAAATGTGTGGATATTGCAATATGAAGTGTCCAATGAGTACTGCAAATGTTCATGATTGAAAATGGATTAATGAATATGTCACATTATGAAGTGTGTTTTATGCAAAAAAAAAGTGTGTTTTATGCTTCATTTATTTCTCTTTCCTTTAGAATGGATGCATGTTGCAATATAAACAATTAGTAACTGCTACTGTATTCACTATGAAATTTTCTTAGATCTAAATACATATGCAACATGGGTGTGTGATTTCAACATGACTATGATAAAAATAAGTATATTATGCAAGATTTAAATAATAAATTAACTTAAAAAATTGATAGTATGTCAACCGTTAATATCAAAATGCTCCACATAATTTTTATACTCTATGTTAAATCTAACCGTCCATAGCTGATCAACTACCTCTACACCTACCATCATCTACTACTACAATGATTGAAAAGTTCTCATTTATTATTTATAACTAAAAAAATCTTACTTTTATTTTAATTTTTTTTAACGGTACACTATGAAATTTTCTCTATAAAAAAGTTTCATTCTTTTTTAAAATCATTATATACTCTTATTTTAGGTGTTTACACAAGTTTCCCTAAGCTAAATTCTCCTAAATTTTAGCTTAACCAGTCTTAACTTTTTGAAGCACTTTAATATAATGTGAGTATTAGGAGGATATAATTATTTTTTGCCTAAAAATATCCTTGTTTTTTTTCTATGCCCTACTTTTTCAATTTCTTTACAATGAAATTCAGAAATTTAGGTTTAAACTATAACTCCTTAAAATACAATGATATTCTCGAAATTTTATCAAAATCCGTTGAATCAATTAGATTATATTATATAACGTATTTTATATAATAAAGGAATATATGCACGATGTTTGATGTCTTAAATTTGATTTTATCGATTGAGAATCAGATTTCTCCGCTGTTAATTTAGTTTCAAATTTTGTATTACGTTAAGATCTTAGTATGTAAAATAGAAAAGAGAATATAGTGAATGTTCCAATATTTCAAGTTATAGTATGTTATGATCAATCGTCTGATTTATGTATTAATCATACATTCGACTTTACTAATTGATCATATTGTTGCTACGGATCAAAATTTAATCTTTGGTGTAAAAATCCACAACTTTAATTTGTGAATTTTCATGTTACCGAAACAAACATTGTGGATTTTTATTCGTCTTTTTTTTCTGTACTTATTATAGACCCATTCAAAAAGTAATATTCTCTTCGGAAATTTAATGTAAGATATACAATGATCTCAGCCTTTTTCCAAACCAAACTAACCAAATACGTGAAGGATCTAGATGGCACCAAATACGGAAGCAGACATATACGAATGTAAACACAAACAGAGAAGAGAGTAGAGAGAAAACAAACACAACACAAACACGCAGTTTGTTATCAAGGTTCGGCAGAACTCCTGGCCTACGTCCCCGCTCCGATCTTCTCCCACGAGATCTTCGGAGATCACTATTTCCTTCTTCAAGGGCGAAGGTTCCCTTACAACTTTCTCTTTTCTATGCACTGAGGACAAGAAGACAACCTCTTACATGTAGTCGCTCAAGATCGCTTGGACCCTTC
>LTAE01002494.1:12723-39160 GCA_001647135.1 Pontederia paniculata | reverse complement strand
TCTTCATCCTGTCATCAGCTTTGGTCGTCCGCTACTTCAACACATGATCCTTTGGATGTTCACTCTAGCCTTTGCAATCTCCCGATCGTCCACTATCTTCACTCTGAAACCTTTGGACGTCCATTGCCTTCATCCTCAGTTCTTCGATCGTCCTTCTTCAACATCGGACGACCTCTCCTTCCTTCAGCCAAAGTATCTCTTTGGTTGTCTCCTCACCGGGCGTCCACTTCTCCTTGTACCACCCGTTCTCCATCCTCTTTACTGTATGTGTGAAACCATCGATCGCCCATTGTTCTTCATCAGGCGACCTCTCTTGTTCAGCTTTTGTCTTCGGTCGTCATGTCAATATCTTCGATCGACCGTTCAGTCTTTGACTCCACTTCTTAAATCTTTGTCTTTAACATTGGTCTACCACTTCATATGCTTAGGACGACCACTGTACACATAGGGTTCTTCTGATATGTATTCTATGTGCATAGGTCGTCCGTTCTTTAACTTTGGTCGACCTATCATGCTCTGAACTCAACATCCTGTCTTTCATAAATCAGTTTAACAAGCTCATTAGTCCAGACTAAGTTCTCTCACAAATTTGTGATCACCAAAACAATCTCGGGATCCTAGATTCAACAGTTCTTTCTCGTTGCCTTGTTCAGTTTTCGTTAATCGACACACATCCTTCAACCAATATAACTCGAATGGGGATGAGTTCTCTTTTCTCGTTCTCGATGACAATTATGCCTCCTTTTTTGAAACTACTTGGATTGGGGTCACCCATTTGCTGTCAGAAATAGGGTAGATGAGCCCATCATTCAACAATTTCAGAATCTCCTTCTTGACAACTTCCTTTAGGTTCAGATTCATCCTTCTTTGTGCCTCAATTGTGGGGTTGTGATCATCTTCAAGGGGGATCATGTGCATACACAATGATGAGCTGATTGCCTTAATGTCATTGATTGAATAACCAATGGTTTTCTGGTGGATTCTGATTACTTCCAGCAACTTGTCAAGTTGATCATTAGATAGAATAGAGCTAACAATGATAAGATTGGTGGATTCTGGTCCAAGGAACTTTTACTTCAATATAGATGGAAGTGGCTTCAATTCAAGCTTAGGTGCTAACTTTATTTGAGGTGTTTTAGTAGAGTCAATTGATACTTCACTTGATTGACTTAGCAGGGTTGTGATAGCTGATTCTACGGGGTGTGACTAATTTTTTTTTCTTCACATCTTGTTCTTGAATTTTCTGAATTTGACAGTGCTTATTGATAAGCTGCAACTTTAGGCAGTTCAGAGTCTTCACTGTCTTCTAGGTCTTGTCCATATTTTTTCACAAGGGTTGCTGCTGATACTTCTTGCATGACTTCTTCAATAATGTCGTAATCTTCATAGAACAAATCTTAAGCTGGATTCTTCATTTCTTGATTAAATTAAATTCTATTTTGTCATCCTGTACTTGAAATGATAGTGTGCCGCTCCTTACATCAATGATAGCTCCAAGCAGTGGCAACGAAATGTCTTCCAAGGATTATGAGGGTGTTTGAGTCTTCAGGCATGTCTAGGACTTCAAAATCAGCATGGATAAAGAATTTTCCAACTCGAATTGGTACATATTCAAGAGTTCCTCTGGGATGTTTCACTTATCTGTTAGCCAATTGAAGTATCGCATTGGTAGGCTTTGGCTCTCCAGCTTTTAGTTTGTCACACATGGAGGAAGGTATGACACTCACACTAGCCCCCAGAACACAAAGTGTTTTTCTAGTTTGTAGGTGTCTAATCTCAGAGGGAATAGAGAAGCCGCCAAGATCCTTCAATTTGGGTGGTAGTTTATTTAGGATCACTATACTAAAATGTCTTTGTGCAGTGATCCTAAATGTCTTTGCACATTCTCAATTAAAGATAAAATCTATTTTTATATCCAACCTCATCTTCTTTGATAAAATGTCTTTTAAAAATTTTGCATAAGAAGGCATATGTTGGATTGCCCGTCACAACCTGGGAATTGGTTTTGCCCAAAGCATCAGACCGATGACTCATATAGTCAACAATTATTCCCAATTCTTTGAGGTAAAAAATATATGTTTGGCTATATCAAAGGAACGATGTTGCTTCTCTAATAGCCCCATTGAATAGTCCGCATTTCCGAAGGCACCCTCTCTTTCAAGAGGATTCACGGCACATCAAGCAAGGGTATGTTTATCTATAGCTTCTTCAATATATCTATGAATCTATCAAACTAATGTTCTTATTGTGCTTTTAGCATTCTTTGGGGGAAAGGCAGAACTTTGTGCACATGTAGATGGTAATCAATCGGTTGTTCAGTTTGAGTTAGGGTTTGATTTTGCACTTTAAGTTGAGGTGGTTCCTCTTTTTCATATTGATCTTGAGTATTTTGGTCTTCTGGTTTCTCTAGTGTATATTCAACATTTGTAGTTGGTTGTCTTTATGTAAAGTTCTTCCTACTTCTTAGTGTAACAACTTGACCTTGTTCTCTTGGATTTGATTCTGACTGTCCTGATAAAGTGTAGGGTTGTGAGGCTGCAACATTTGCTTGTAATGCTATCTGGTTTTCCAAAAGTCTGTTATGAGTGGCTAGATGCTCAATCCTAGAATTCATATACTCTTGTTGCTACATCAGTTCTTCCATATTGGACTTTGAAGGCTCAGGATTTGAGCTAGGTAGCATGAGTGGTTGTTTTTTGAGGAGGTCTTGGCATAAGCCTAGACTGTCAAGTAGGATTGCGATGAGGGGGGTTGTGATTTGGATTATTCTAATAATGGTTATTTATGTAGGAAAAGAATTGGTGGTTTCTAATTTCAGCAGTATACTTCTCAGAAGGGGGTTTTGGAACAAAGTTTTCAAAGGCATTGAGTTGGTCACATTGGGGGTCTTGTTGATGAGTCAACATGTTACACATTTAAGTGAGGTGTCCTGAATTACCACATATATCACAATTTTGCTCAGGGGCTGCACCATGTTGACTTGGGATGTGAGATTCAGTTTTCCCAAGGCCTTCTATATAGATTCTTAAACCTTTGATGATATGATTTCTCGTTCATCAGACGATCTCTTCTTTGTAGGCTTCCTCGACCTCCCATGCCTCAAATAGTGGTGGTTCTTTGCTAACTTCTGTATGATATTGTATACTTCATCTATATTGGTTGTTGCAAAGACTCCTCTTGCCGCATTGTCCAATGCGATCGAGGTTGGGTTATTCAATTCTGAGTGGAAGTGATCTAACAATTGCCATCTTTCATATTCATGGTTAGGACAAGATGCAACTAAATTCTAGAATCTCCGCCATGCTTCATACATGTTCTCCATTTATAGTTGGCTAAAGTTATATATCTCATCCCTTGTGTGAGCTGTCTTGTTTGGTGGAAAAAACTCAGCTAGAAAATTTTTAACTAGAGTGTCCCAATTTGCTGCTTCCTCAGGTTTTAAACTCTTCTACCATAGTTTGGCTTTCCCTCTCAATGAGAAAGGAAAAGTCTGATGTAGATAGAATCAACAAGGATGTTATTGAATTGGAGGGTTTCACATATCTCCTTAAAGTTATCCAAATGTTGGGTTGGATCTTCAGTAGCTTCCCCTCCAAATTGGTCTTGCTTAATCATAGTCATAAGGACATGTTGTAGTTGGAAACTATCATTTGCCATATGTTGAACCCTTGGGACTCTAGCTCTGTTGGTCATAGGTGAGTATGTATCTTTCAAACATCTTGGACTTTGGGTTGCTAATTCTCTTTCTATAGTGATTTGGTTCTTTGAGTTTCATATGTTTCAGATGTTTCAGATTTGTCAGAACTGATTTGAATAACTCTCAGCTTCTGTTGTGGCAAGTCTGTACTCAAGGTGCAATGTTACTGGTGTGGGGTTCGGACTCAAATTTTTTGTTTCGATTGATTCAGAAATTGATAATGTAGCAAACTTCAATTGCAAGTCAGAAATCAATCTTTATTGCTTTCTCCTTCTTCTAAATTCTCTCTCAGGCTCTGAGTAGTAGTAATCTTCTTTAACAGTTGGATATCTTGGCATGCACTCCACCCAAAGTTAAGGAAGAAAAAAAAGAGAAAAAGAAAACATAAGTTGAAGTTGTTAGGAAAAATAATCTTCATAGGTCAGAAATGGTTAATGACGATATTCACAATGGAAATGATAATATTCACAACTCAAATGAAAATTTCCTAAAAATTGGCTATTGGCCCTCGACAACGGCTCCAAAAACTTGATGTGCATAGTGTTGTTTAGAGCCAAATCAGAATCACGTACAGATACATGTATTCAAGCAAGGTTGTAACAGTGTAAATGTAAGATTGTGATAATAGTAGAAAATCAATTTTAAAATCTCTAGAACAATGCTAAGAATGCTGCAAGTATACATGATCGTGTGTAATACTTAGGTTATCGAATCCACAAGTAGGCGAAAGCAATGCTCCAGAGCAAATCACTTGAGACTAGTGACAAATGAGAACAATTATTTAAGAGAAACTAAAATGTAGATTAACTATTTTTTAGGGTTTTATGATGATTTAAGAAATAAACTATGATAACGAGACCTAAACAGATCATGACTACACAAGTAAGAGATACAACATAGATGTGAAGGAACTCTAGAGTTAGCAGGGTTCAGGAATGTCGGATTGCATTATCATTGACATGCATGGTTTGTATATTAAATCAATTTTCGGTGAAAAGAGGAATCATGAATTCCTTTTCAAGGGATATCAGTCACGTTCTCTCCACAGTCATGTGGTGAAGAAAATAAAAGGATCCCGGAACCTAGTCTAGGTGAGTCTAATAGTTTGCTACCGGGTTGAGGATCTTTCAGGATACAACCTTGCATCCCAGGTGTGCAGAAACTAAGATGGAGCTCGTCACTAGAATATGTGAGAGCGAGATGTGATGGTTAGTCCTCCAAACACTCTAACGGGGAAAGTAGTAATATTGATTCCTGCAGTTGCAAGGATTTGAATCGCCCAGTAGTAGTGACCTAATGCACTCTATTGGGAAAGTAAATTGCGACCACTCACTTCATCGAACGCCTCCGGTCAAGAATGCATCATTTGGCCAAGGAGTATAGACAATAAAGAATATCAAATCGAGGGTCAGTCGTATCCGATCACAAGAGAAGCAAAACTCTTCACAACATTCGTATCTAAAATGAAATCAAACAATGGGTTCATATAACGAAAATCAGAAATGGTTCAATGTGTTCAAAACCGAGATAGAAATCCATATCCTTCATTCCCTACTGCTAACTCTAGATAATCCTACTTAATTACATATCATGTTTATCATCAAAATACAGGAATAAATGTTAAAATGGCTCATGTTCTTCATCTGCACTGTTGTTCATCAATGGCGTTTGTCGTCTTTGTGTTCCTCCAACAATAGTGAGAAGAGGTGATCCCACACATACCCCCTCCAAAAATGATTCATTGATTGTGAGATATTTCTTCTGCCTTTGGTTCGTCCTTCTTATATATACTCTTTGCCTTCATTCGACACATGGCATATTTGTCCAGCCCAGAATTGTTCCTCTAATTCTTCTGTTATGTCCTTGCCAATTGCTAGCGGTAAAAGATTCCTTTCTGTTTTAGCTTTTTGTCGTCAAGAGGTCACTTGTGTGAGGTTGTGATACGTCATGGTGCAAAGGTGTGGAAAGCTTCTTTTTCCGAAGTTCCCGAAATAAAGACATAAAACAACATCATTTGGTTCTATGGTGTGTGCTTGCTACAAAAGTTAGAACTTAATGTGGGATGGGGATTGAGTTTGACAAAACAACATGAAAACAGTGTGAATCACAACTATAAAAGACATAATATTAATCCCTTGATGCATCGCATCACCGGCCACACTACATCTCGGGACAATTTGATATAGTGTTAGTATTTCACTCATAACATTCTCTATAGACCTTAGATTGAGATGAAATCAGTTTCCCTTAAACTAGACTTATAGTTCTATGCATGCATATATTATTGCAATTTCCTAGTCAAATCTATTCAAAACAAAGATTACAAAATTTGGACAGAACTAATGAAATGGATCTATCACTATTGACATTTCATCTCATCAATCTAAAGCATGAAACTCTCGTACTATGATATAAATCTGAACTCGAATGATTTCAAGCTCTAAAGATTGGATCAATGCAAGATTTAATTAAAAATTGTCTTCATCGTTTCTTTTTGATAAACACAAACAAGATCAAATCTGAAATCATGATTCTCATTATTTAGATTTTGAGTCACTTACCATTTTGAAAAATAAAAAATGATTCTTCTCACAGGTTGCATGAAAGGCTTTCATTACTCTTAATGGCTTCGTCTCGTCAAGAGCTTCATAATGGTATATAATTTGTCGGTGTTCCATAGTCGGAGGGAGACGACATAGCCACGACTCAAATACACACCCTTTTTTCTCTAGCGGTTGTGTCAAATGGAATAGAGAGAGAGAAATGTGGGGAGGGGTTACTTGTTGTAACCACTCCCACATTTATTTTTTTTTCTTTTTTATTAGGTTGTTACATTATAACATCTTTAAGTCATCTTCGAATTTAATTATAATCAAATGTCCTCAAAGACTTACATCTGATCTTTGCCTTCCAATATGTTTAATCAATACTTGAACATTCTTCAATCTTTCTACAATGATTCTCACTATTAAAGGTGATAGTGTATCAGGTTGGGCCAGATTTCAAGAAAAATATGATCCAACCCAATAATAAATTATGCAGATCGGGTTTTCCAATTTTAAGGTGGTTGACCCAACCCGACCCAACTCAATCCAAATCTTTTCGGGTTGGGTCGATTTGGGTCACCAGGTTTGATCCTTTTTTAAGACTTTTTCTATGTAGATGTTGATATCAATAAAATGATTACACTAAAAGAGCTTTGTTCATTATTAACAAGTAATTGTTCTTGTTGCGGATATGAGACGAGAGAGAGAGACAAGAGCGCACACAGAAGAAAACACAAGATTTTACGAGGTTCACCCTTAATTGGGCTACGTCCTCGGGCCGCGGCTGAGAGTTTTCTTTGATGAAGAAATAATAGATGATTACAAGATACAGAATAACCCAAACCCTAGGGAGTTTATATAGGGACTCCCAATACAAAATAAGAAACATAAGCCCTAAGGCTGTCTAGGTTTCGGAAATGATCATCTAACAGCGAGACCCCCGTAGGGGACGGGCGGCTTCGCCGCCCCAAATATTCGACGGCTGTGATGCGCAGGGGGTCATATGGGTTTCCACTGGGTTAAGATTCAAGGCATTATCAACAGTTCTTATCATGTTATATATATAACTAGCTCACAACCAAAAAAATATTTACATTTAATCCTCGTGAAAATGAAACATTAAATTATATAAGCATGAGTGATTAGTTAGTGAAATCCATCATGATAATAAGTCACATGTTAGATGATTAATATAAAGCAAAAGTGTGATCCATTGACTAAGAATAGTAATAAATAAGATGCTAAGCACCACTAGATCATATTATTATATTAAAATTTTATTTTAATCAGGTTAATCGGGTCGTACATGTCATTAGGTTTAGAATTTTTAAACCCATACTAGACCCATTAAGTAATCCAGTAATTTTGGGTCTAATAGGATAATTTTGGGTTTGACTCAAAATGATCCGATAACCCAATATTACCCCGACCTAATATATTTGGGTCGGGCCGGTTTGAACGTGTTCGTCGGGTTGACCTTGATCCGTGCTCACTCCTACTAACTATTATGCATTTAAAACTCATTCAATTCATGTCAATGCAATTAAAATCAATTAACATTTACTCATAGTCCTACTAATGGAGTAATATTCATATAATGTTCATCCACACACCAATCCTTAAGTAATGCAAACACAATATGATTCTTGACCTATCTTCAAACTATAAATATTAAAATATCAATCTTTGCATCTTAATCATGGCTCAAACATAGTATCCTAATTTAACATGGAGATAAATAATTCTAACATAATGTTAAGTGTATTGCAACATTATTCTTTCTTGAATTTTTAACTCAAGATTTGAATTGACATTAGTTACATACCTTATGACAGTATAAAATTTTAAGATCATAATTTTCTTCTCATATATTCATATCCTTTAACTTTAATTTTACATAAAATATTATCCATACATATACCACTTCTCAAATATTATGTCACAATTAGATCCATGTCAATCTTGATTCATTATACAATTGAACCACTAAATTATTCAAAGCATCATGTCAACGAGATGAGTCATCATCTTAATCATAATCGTTAACATAATATTTCAACCAAAATGACTTCATACCCTAGCAAAAATAGACTTCAAGAAATATTTTCTATTTATATAACTCACATTACATTTGAGCAGAAAGATTTGTTCTACATATAGACACAAGTATTGCTAAACAAGAACAACATGAGTAATCTTATAATAGTTAGTTCTTTGATGTACTCATAGTCGTTCATTCATAATGTTTGGATAAGGATAAACTATCCAAACTTAGAATAGAACATGAGTTAAAATTTGAATATGGATCATCTCCCTTGCACTTGGTATCATTGATCATAGATGAGCAGAAGTAAAGACATAACACTTGAAAATCTAATTTAGAGATATATGTCTTTTTTGGCATGTGAATTCTATATGATGACCTTGCTACTTTTACACAATGGTCAGTAATAATCGATACTAAAAAAGAGAGATATTTAGATATGATCAAGATACGTCCAAGCAATAAAATAGTTATCATTCCTGCTCTTTTATTTTCATTTTTTGGATCGTCCTTAAATCACATTGAGTACTTTTTATAACACTTTATCATTATTGATTGAAAAAATGTTAGCATGACTGACGATAATTTGTGATATTATATAATTATCTCTTGTCTTAACATAATCTCATGTGAAATAACATATCACATATTAAAAAACTCATGTTTTTCATCATAATAATTTTGCAAATCGTCTATTTAAAATTCATATCCTATTCCATCATATTAATTCTTGAAAATTCTAATGTCTTCTAGAAATGTGCTCATTTCAAACTTTTCTTTAAAAAATCTCAAAACTTGTACCTTTATGATAGACACTTTAAAATTTTAAATAATCACAATAATTTGATTTGTTTTTCATTCATAATTCAGTCCAATAGACATAATTCCTTTTTGAATAATTCTAGTTCCTCTAAAAAAATTCTACTAAACTTTTCATATGAAATCATTAGAACTCAATTTGTTATATTAATCCCAATATTTCACATTATTCAACTTTCATCCTATAGATTGATAGTATCCCAATATAGACATCATCATGGTATGATCCGGTAATGATCCGAATTCATATAAAGTTTTATAACTTTAACAACATCATGATATAAACAATACAATGATTAGTGTTCATAATAGACCTTATGATATAGGCATCACCATGATATGAACCAATAATGATCGAGGTTAATATAAGATCTTATGACATTTGTATCATCATATATTTTTTTCATACTTGTTAATTGGGTTGATTTATAAGTTGATCATAAAAAAAGAGTTGAATAATCATATATAAACATTGATCATGAAGATAGAATCAAATAAAATTTTTGAACGTTCATACCGAAGATGAGGATCATAATTAAATTATTTAATGTCAAGAGTTCAATATGAGCATTGAGTAACCTCAAATCTAATATAAAATCATATATGTCACATGAGGAATTATGTAGTTATCGTACAGATTATGACATCAGATTATGAATTTGGAATTATCACAAAAAATATTATAATTTCTTCATGTAATTAGTCTTAAGGGCTAAGAGATAAATAATATGTTTGATCATAATTGTGAACATAATAAATATTTAGACCTCAATAATTATCCTTCATAAATATTTCATCAATTTTGGACAATAAATATCACACTAATTATATATAAAGGCACGTATATAAAATTCACCTAATTTCCTTTTCCATGACTAAAAATCAAGGTCATCTGTAACTTAAAATATTATCTAATTAATCATACAATCACAAAAGTCAAATTAATTTCTACTAACCCAGATAAACTCCTTAGGAATCAACCATTTTACTATCTCAGTAAGAACTCAATAATAATCAATATTACCCAAAAATTAAGATCTTCATATCATTTTTTGATACAATCATCATTGATATTCAAATAGTTTACTTGTAACATCTCTACATCATGACTTAAGAGATTAACATCTACTAAGGGGCTTTAAGCCAAAGTCATGTAAACAACGATATGAACTTGATATCATATAGGGTATAAGAGGATCTCACTTGTTTTGATAAAGGATGATGTGGTAGTTGCTCGTAATGTTTTGCACATGAATTTTTATACTTTTTAGAACGTCAAGAGAGACATAGCTTTAGGTTCTGAATACCTAATTGCATCACTTTCATTATACAAATCATTTTCATTGCATCACCTTCGTTATATGGATTTTACTTTTAGCATCATTACATATTTACATCATATGCACTTTGCATAACTTAAATTATGTGTAATTTACTTTCATCATTATTGCATAATTTGCATCATCATCATCATCATCATCACTTAATTCATCATGTTTGCCGCTTTGTTTATGTTCGTCATTATATTTAATGACTTTGACGACTTTAGGTGTTTTGAAAAAGAGTGCTCATCAAGTTCCCCCGGTTATGAATTATCAAACATCACTGATTTGTGCACAAATCACGACAGTGCCCTCTCAAGAGAAGGATGCTCAAGAATTGTTTTTTTATTTCATGAATGTGAATGGTCCATACAAGAGGAAGTAAGTAGCTTAATTATAGCTACACTACTAGTCCTTAACATAATCATCATCATAAACATAATTTTGCTTTACTCTCGACAACCAGCACACAATGACAACCTCTTTACAAATCTCGTGTTCTTCATAAAATATAATACATAATATATCATAGGATCGATCATAGAGTATATGCATCATATTGTGAACCAATAATAATAAGGTTTCATATGAAATCTCATAAGATGTGTATCACCACTATAGACCAAAAATGGTTAGAGTCATGTGAAATCTTATAACATAAACAACATCATCATATTAAGATATAATGACCAAGACTCATTTAAAATCTTATATCATTAACATCATTATAATATGAATTAATAATAATTATGGATCATATAAAGTCTTATGATATAGACATCATCATGATATGAACCGATAATGATTTGAATTCATATAAAGTCTTATAACTAAACAACATCATGATATGAACAATACAATGATTAGTGTTAATAATAAACCTTATGATATAGGCATCACCATGACATGAACCAATAATGATCGAGGTTAATATAAGATCTTATGACATTTATATCATCATTGAGATGATTTATAAGTTGATCATAAAAAAAGAGTTGAATAATCATATATAATCATTGGCCATGTCTATTAAAAATAGAATCAAATAAAATCTTTGAACATTCATATTGAAGATGAAAATCATAATTAAATTACTTAATGTCAATAGTCCAGTATGAGCAATGACCTGAAATCTAATATAAAATCATATACTCCACACGAGGAATTATGTAGTTATCTTCTAGATTATGACATCAGATTATGAATTTGGAATTATCACAAAAGACATTATAAGTTGTTCACGCAATTAGTCTTAAGGACTAAGAGATAAATAATATTTTCATCATAATTGTGAATATACAACATGAAAATTCACCTATAACATCTTAATAATTATGACAATATCAAATACAATTCCTTTAAGATAATTTCAAATAAGATATTCATTATCACCTTGAACAAATTTAACATATCATCAACAAAAAAATATAATTTTAGCCATACACGTTTATTTAGAATAATTCCAAATGTCATTCAAAATAGGCTTAAAGAATATTGACATTTAATTTTTTTATATTTTATTTCTTTATCATTTATCCTAAAAAATTTCTACAATATTGTCTAGCAATTTCATATTGGGAGTTGTGACAATTAACCCTTAAAATATTCATAACTCTTTATAGACTTATCATTTTCAAGACATTCGAAGTTTTGATACAAAATCACATTGGCATCTACCTACTCATAAATTTCATATTATAATCTCTCATTTCAATTTATAATATATTTTACAAGTCAAACACACTACATCTCTAAACAACTTGACACAATGTTAGTATTTTGCTCATAATGTCCTCTATTTAACTTGAATTGAGATTAAATTAATTTCTGCCTAAATTAGACTTTAAGATTTACACATGCATATATTGTTTGTAATTTTTAGGCAAGTATAATCTAGTTAAAACCTATTCGAAAAAGAGACTAGTTATAAATTTGTACAAAACTTATAACACGAATCTATCAAATTAACATTTCATCTCATCAATTTAAAGTATGAAATTCTCGTACTATAATATAATTTGAACTCTTAAGCATTTGAAGCTCTAAATATTGGACCACATGCAAGATTTAATTAAAAAAATTTCATCATTTCTTTCCGATAAATACAAAGGCGGCGGCAAGTGCTAGGATTTCCGCAAATCTATATATATATATATTTTAGTCGTAATGCACTCAGGTATGCTTAGATGTCCTAGTGGTAGGAAAAACATTCACATTCTACCCTTACCATTGAATTTTTTGTTTTAACTTTATGATACTCGGATGGCTCAGGTAAATAAATTTATTTATTTATTATTTTAATTTTTATATCTGGATGATTTATGTAACTAAATCTATTTTTCTTATAACAGATAATAAATTTTATTTTTCTTACACTAATTTTCTTTCTTATTGTATTATCTTAATTTTTTTAGAATTTTTCAAACTTGCCTTTGTTTACTACTTTGATATTATATCAGGAGCATGTGTTAATTTTTTTCACATTTTATCTTTTTTCATAATGTGTTATATCAATTTCTAAAAATGATATATAATATCTTGTGCTTAATTATTTTATAGTATTGATAAGTTTGCATTTGTACTCTATTCTTTTTTCTTGAATTCAATTCATCAATATTTTTCAATCATGTAATAAATTTTATTGCTTTCTTTATATTTTTTATTTATTTTGGTTACTACTTTCTCAAAAGTTTTATATATTTTAGTTATTGTGAAATCATTGTTCACATAATTTATTTTATATTTTAATACATTATTTATTTTCCTATCTTTATTTTGATTAATTGTTTAACCAATTTTATCTGATATATTTTATATATTTATATACTATCACACTACTGGCTTAGTTAGTTATATATACTTTAACTATTGATATTATTTTATAAATTTTAAGACTCATTTAATCTCTTCACATATCTTAATAGTGAACCCACTAAATATGATTCTGACTCTACCCCTGAATAAATATATACATGATCAAATTTAAAATCATGATTCTCATTGTTTAATTTTAGAATCATTAACATTTCCTAAGAATCGAAAAGAGTTTTTCTCGTAGATTGCACGAAAGGCTCATAAATTATTATAAAATGATAGTTTCGTCTCATCAAGTATTTCAAAATGGTAAATAATTTGTTGATGTCTCATGATCATAATCAGATGAAAACGTGGTCATGGCTCAAATGTGCACCTTTTTTCTCTCGTGGCTAGAGAGAGAAGAGAATGAGAGGTATCTCGGGAGGGGATCACTCCCACATTTTGGTGTTGTAACCATTCCCATATATTTTTTTTCTTTTTTATCATGTTGTTACATAAGTTATATAATGCCGAACGAAACTGTTACAATTTTTTTATTTTAATCCTTCTAAATAATTATTTTGAATATATGTGCGAATTAATTACAAAAATATTGTCAAACATTTTCACAAAGATTTCTTCGTGAATATTGGTACATAATTTCCGAATCAAAATGTACAAGGAAGCTCTGGTTAAGCGTTATTTTTATCGATGTAATTTTCCACATCAAAATATTATGCAAAAAAATTTCATTCATGGGATTACAAATGTGAACATTTTTCATGGGGTTGCTGATGGATTGGGCTTCGGCCCAGTTTGAAAAGCCCCCCAAAAAACATGACGGATCAATCTTGTTGCACTTGTACACTGACCGTCGTGGTGCACAGGTCCGCTCAATCAGATCAACCATTCACAGGCCCAAGGGGCCATCCATGCGAGCTAAACAAATTAGAAGATTAAGGAAAACATTTTTATCTATTCATAACTTAATTTTGATGAGATGCAACTCGCAAACTACGGAAAGATCATAAACTTTAGTTTGAATAGGGAGAAATTATGAAACGCATCAAACAAGAAATAATTAATTAATTATAGGCAGGAGGAGCTGCCTATCTCCATTAAAGTGCCGAGGCATTAGAAAGCGTCAACGACTGCCACCACAGTGCATTATTCATCGGGAATGAGCAAGCAGAAAGAAAGAGAGTGGATAAGGATCTAAGATCACATTTATTTGCAAGATATATACTTTTCTAAATAAAAAAAAACTCAATAAACGAAGTAAAATATTTTCAAGAATAATAAAAAGAACTAATGAATGCTGGTTTATATAACAGAAGCGAATTGGACATTCAATTTACATGCAAAATTTAAACCTTTTACTTAAATTAATAATATCCACATGACGACGAAAAATAATATGCCTTGCATATAAAAAGGAAAAAAATATTTATTATATATTTTTTAATTATCACCCCAATAGTATTATTCTTTAACTCATAATTACTACGTTACCATTTAATATTATCCAATAATTTATATTACTTATTAAAAAAATTATCACAAATTAAATTATTAATATTTTACATTACTTTTTTTACAATATATTAATAATTCAACTAATAGTTCATATTATTATATTAATTTATAAAAAATAAGTAATATACATCATTTTATCAAAAAAATTATAAATATAATTAATTTAACTTTTTATTTTATAAAATTAAAATGTATAAAAACAAATCATAAGTTCATAAATTCATATATTGAATAACTAATAACCTTTCAAAATAAAATAATAATAAATTAATACCAATAATCATAATTAATTAATTAAAAACTATTATTTTAATTAATTATCAGTGATATATTTTATTTATAATATGATAAAAGTAATATAATATAAATATTATTTATAATATTTATTATTATCATTTATGTTGTTATTATTATATGATATATTTTATTATGTTATTTTTTATTTATAAAAAAAATAGAAAGACGAATATAAAAAATAAAATTAAATAAAATTATCATTTAAATGAAAATATAAAAAATATTTCCCCTCGTAAATAATTTGAATTATCATTTAATAATTTACATTATAAATAATATAAATTATTTATAAATTAAAAATAAGTAAATAAAATTATTTCGTCATCTCAAATAATTTTAATTTTAATTTACTAATAATTCATAAAAAATATTGATACAAAAATACCTCATTAATTAATTTGATAGTCGTTCCATCAAGTATTTTCTATCCTCAAAGTAGATATTCAGAGGAGCTCCATTTGTAACGACAATTTCAAAAGGAATAGTAAACCGTAACTGAGAATTTTTAGAATTGGTATCTCAATTTTATCTAGGATCCTTGTAATTAATTAGTTCCTCAGGCCCCAACTATATAATCTTTTCATAATTAGTCCCTTTTATATATTATAATTATTTCTTAGTGATGTGACAGTCACATTATCTATATTCATTAATTATTTATTAATGTGATAGACACATCAATGACACACAAGTGAACTCTTAAAAATAAAAAAATAGAATTATCATTAAAAAATATATAAACACATAAAATTACTTGATAAAAGATAGATCTTATATGTTCACTATCTTATAAGAAAAAATTTACTATTTTCATTATTAAAATCATCAAAGTACATAATCACTATTAAAATCATATACATGTGACAAAATAAAGATAACGATAAAAAAAATATATAATTAATCTCCTATATAATTGGGTGGTTAGTTTTCACTATGTATCACTATAACTTTAGAAATTGAAGCAACATTAGAGTAATTTTTAATTTTTTTGCACGTATAAGATCGTGAATGTATAAGATCGTGAACGAGAAAATAGTAAAAAATCTTTTATAAGATCATGAACGTATAATATTTATCTTTTATCAAGTAATTTTGTATGTTTATAAATTATTTTCTAATAATATTTTTATTTTTATTCTTTGTTTTTCAAGAGATCATTTGTGTCATTAATGTGACTATCACATTAATAAATAATTTATGAAAATAAATGATGTGACTGCCATATCACCAAAAAATAATTATAATATATATAAAAATTAATTGTGAAAAGATTATAGAATTAAGAAATTAATTAATTACAAAATAAAATTGAGGGATCAATTTGAAATCTTAAGTTGGGGTACCGATTCCAAAAATTACTTCCATAATTGATCGGATGTGGCGTGATGGGAAACTTAGGGGTGTTCACGGGTTGGATTATCCGAACTCAAATATGATCCAATCCGATTGATTTTGTTCGAGTTTGGTTGATAACAAGTTAGTCATCGTATTCGATCAACTCGAATCTTTATTGGGTCGGATTGGATCGAATCGGATCATCGATTTACCCGATTATTATTTTTATATATTTTTAATTATTTTTTATAATATTTAAGCTCAATTATATTTTAAAAAAAAAGAAGAAATATTTTTTAAAGGTTTAATGATTTTAAAGGATATAAAGTATAATTTTTTAATATATTTTAATTTTAAAATAATATAATATTTTTATTAAGAATAAATTAGTTTAAAATTAATTAAAAAATATATAAACCTTCGAGTCATCGAATTAGATCGAATTGATCTTCGAAAAATTAAAATTTAAAATCGATTTCGGGCACCATAAAAGATTGCAAAGTAGCGACAGGATGGCCGGGCGACAGTGGTAGGCGCCACATCAGCATTGTCGCTGACGTAGACTGTCTCAGAGTGTTGGGCCCATAGGGGAAAACCAATCAGTGCGATGAGCCAGCCAGGACGCGCGAGCTCCCGACTCCCCTGCTTACGATGCATCGTCCTTACCGTGTACCCAGCACCCACAGTTAACTACCGTGTCCCCTCTCTGCACAGTGCACAGTCCTCCAGACATCCGAGAAATAGGAAACTCAAAAAATAGAATAATAATAAAAGAAAAGGAGGAAACAACACATGTTTCGGAAGGGCCTAAGACCTCATGCTACGTGGCAGCATGCAAGGGCGAAGAGATAAGGCTCGCCACGCCATCCAACACGTGGACCTCAGCATTCGTTCACGATTCGTGCCTGAATGTACGATGTCCACGTGTTCTGGACCGGACACCCGGTTGGGGCATCGCACATTCGCACCGTAACACTAATGGCGTTTATTGGGTAAATGTGTTTATATCTAATCAACTGAAGAAAACAATATATTAATCGATATTTTTGGGAATGTATATATGGTTTCAAACGGGGGTTGGAACTGTCCCGTTGTCGTACG
This sequence comes from Pontederia paniculata, assembly GCA_001647135.1. Lineage (NCBI taxonomy): Eukaryota > Viridiplantae > Streptophyta > Magnoliopsida > Commelinales > Pontederiaceae > Pontederia > Pontederia paniculata. Next base: position 21,667 of record LTAE01002494.1, on the reverse strand, counting down.
AAAAGCATAGCAGAAGGAATCATTACATGGAGGACGAGATTAGAGAGAGAGAGAAAGAGAGAGAGGTGTTCATGTCTCGTTTGCTTCTGGTTGTATCTCTAATCTTTTGAACAGACCACTTCGAAAAAGAGAGAGAGAGGGGTGTTCATATCTCGCTTGCTTCTGGTTGTATCTCTAATCTCTTGAGTTCAAGACCACTTCGAGAGAGAGAGAGAGAGAGAGAGAGAGAGAGAGAGAGAGGTGTTCATGTCTCGCTTGCTTCTTGTTGTATCTCTAATCTCTTGAACAGACCACTTCGTTAGCTGCCTCAAGAACGAGCGACCAAAGAGCCAAAACGATCGCCGTGGCAAAGAGGAGACAGTCGCACAGAGGGATGAAGCGAGATCATCCAGGCGCTGACGGCGGCAGCGGCTCCGTTGGATATGGCGCCGTCACGGCGATTGACAAGGGGAAGATGCCGTTTGGATTCGAGGAGGAGGAGGACGACGGGGACGTCGACGAGCTGCTCGCGGCGTTGGGTTACAAGGTTCGGGCGTCGGACATGGCGGACGTGGCGTTGAAGTTGGAGCAGCTGGAGATGGCTATGGGGAACACAGCTGTGGCAGCGGCCAGCGACGACGACTCCTTCCTCCCCCCGTTCGGCTCTGACGTCGTCCACTACAACCCCTCTGATCTTTCGACTTGGCTTGATAGCATGCTCTCTGAGATCAATTCACCTCCGCCAATGGCGGCGCCAGCGAAGGACGTGCGAAATGACCAGTACAAATCTCAGTGGCACTTCGACCTCCCGCCATCATTGCAATCACATCCGGCGACGTCGCTCGAGGCGCCTTCCATTATCACCGCCGTGGATTCCCCCCGTTCGGCCGTGTATAGTTCCAAGTCGGAAATGGTGTCCTCTCGGGATCGGAAGCGGATGAAGATGAGCACTACGACGACGGCGGAGGCAACTACTACGGCGTGCTCTTCTTCCTCCTCTTCCTCCAGGGAAGGAGGAGTCGGAAGAGGAATCATGGGGTCGGCATCAACGGAGGTGGCTTCGGAGGGGAAGACGTCACCTTCGACTGTGACGCCGGTGCCGGCAATGCCGGTTGTGTTGGTGGACACGCAAGAGGCTGGAATCCACCTGGTGCACGCGATGATGGCGTGTGCCGAGGCCGTGCAGCAGGAAAACATGGAGGCCGCCGATGTGCTGGTCAAGCAGATCACGCTGTTGGCAGCATCACAAGGCGGCGCCATGCGCAAGGTTGCCGGCTACTTCGTCGAGGCCCTCGCACGGCGGATCTACGGACCCAGCCCGACGGCGGATCTTCTTGAATCGTCGGCCTTCGCGGACGTCCTTCACATGCACTTCTACGAGAGCTGCCCTTATCTCAAGTTCGCCCACTTCACGGCCAACCAGGCCATCCTCGAGGCCTTCGCCGGCTGCCGCAGGGTTCACGTCATCGACTTCGGCATCAAGCAAGGGATGCAGTGGCCAGCCCTCCTGCAGGCCCTCGCCCTCCGTCCCGGGGGCCCTCCATCGTTCCGCCTTACCGGCATCGCTGCGCCTCAGCCTGACAACTCCGACGCCTTAGAGCATGTGGGATGGAAGCTTGCTCGTTTCGCCGAGACCATCGACGTGGACTTCAAGTATCGGGCCCTTTCTGTCGCGAGCCTCGCGGACCTCGACCCCAACACGCTTCTTACATCGCCGGATGGCGCCGCCTGTGACGACGACGACGAGGAGTCTCTGCACCAACTTCTGGCTCATCCGGGAGCGGTGGAGAAGGTCCTGGGAATGACGCGGGCGCTCCGGCCGCGGATCGTGACAGTGGTCGAGCAGGAGGCGAACCACAACTCCGGCTCGTTCGTCGACCGGTTCACGGAGGCGCTCCACTACTACTCGACCATGTTCGACTCCCTGGAGGGCGGAGGCGGCATCTCCGCGGCTGACGATTCCGTCGCCGGAGACCTCACCGGCTCCGGCGGATTGCAGGACCGGGTGATGTCAGAGATGTACCTGGGGCGGCAAATCCGCAACGTGGTGGCGTGCGAGGGAGCGGAGCGGACAGACCGGCACGAGCGTCTGGAACGGTGGCGCGAAAGGATGAATCGGGCCGGGTTCGAGGCGGTTCACTTGGGCTCCAACGCGTTCAAGCAGGCGAGAATGCTGCTGGCGCTCTACGCCGGCGGCGGCGACGGCGGGTATCGGGTGGAGGAGAGAGACGGCTGCCTCACACTCGGATGGCACACATGCCCTGTCATAGCCACCTCCGCCTGGTGCATCTCCGGCAGCAGCGGCGGCGCGGCCGCCATAGCGGGTCGATGAGTAGAGGAGAGCCAGAAGAATCGTGCCCGGGGCCGATGGCCCCGTGAGTGATGGGCCCCATCGGTATTGTGTATCGAATGAGTGATGTGATTGGTACGTGAGTTTGATTTCCCTCTTTTAAATGTAGTTTTAGTCTTTTAGCCTGTTTTAATTACTACTAATTATTTTAATTAACTACATATTAGTGACATATATTTGTGTTTATAGGGGCTTTTTTTATTTAATTCACTATTTGCCATTTTGTATTAAAAGTAAGAGACTCACTCGGGGAGACTGGTTGCAACGATCGCTCATGTCAAAAAAGATAAAAATGACTCACTATGGAGGTGAGCGACTCTCCGGTTCCTTTTCTTTTTTCTTTTTTAAATATTAAGTGGTGAAAGAGAATATTGAAATTATGAAAATATTTTAAATCGACCTCGATAAAAATGAAGTGGCAAAAAATTTATGGGTATAGTCATGCGTGATTAATATATATGAAAACTCGAGAGGTAAAAAAGTTATCACTCGTGTTTGACTTAGTTAGCTTATAACTATTTTTTATAATTAAGTAAATAATAATAAATATATCAATAATTGATTAGGTTTGATTGATTAATGAATTATAGTTGGAACAAAGAGGTTTGTGAATTGAATAGTGGAATCGAAGTGGCCAATATTGAGAATTATTTTATATTTTTTTATCTCAATTTGAATCAACAAAAAGTTATATGTAGTTAACGTAAAAAAATACATAATGCTAATTGGCGATGTTTTTTTTTTAAAAATGTGCTAAACATATTATAGAAAAAAAATTAATAGAGGTATATCTTATTAATCTATTTAATAGGTACATTGTATGTTCTATTCAAATATTGAAATTGAGATGTATAATTAACAAAAAATTAGTAATATATATTTTTTAAATATATTATTTAGTTTTATTCATACATTTCATATTTAACGGGTTCTAAAATAAGATATATAATATATTCTAAGAGTATATTTTCACAATCTTAAAAGATATGATTTCATTTTTCTTTTCATTCATTTCGTGGTACTTGGTAAACAAATAATAATGTTTGCATGTACAATAATAGAAATACATATTTGAACGATTAAAATCTTTCTAAATATGTTTAAAATTTTAAACGATCAAACGACGAAAATGTTTCTTTCATCATCATTTCAACCGAGTAAAATATTAAAAAATATAAAATAATAGTCTCAAAAAATATAATACATATTACAAGTTAGATTCACAAAATTAATATAATTTTCATTCTTAATTTCTTTTAAATAAATACATAATCTTCGTCTCGTCATCGTTATCGTCCAATACCTCTGAATAGGTAAATAATTAGTTTACTATATAATTTTTGTTTACTCTTTTACAAAAATAATTTAGCTGCATAAATTTGATTGTACATCACAAATTTTCATCCTCTTTATTGTCTTGTTGACGATTTTGATTTATAATAAACTTCATCATATGATGTTATTGCTTACATTAACTTTCCACTCTTAGTTGTAATTGTTTTTAGTACTCGTTCTTCTGTCGCAATTGATGATAAATAAATTTTATCTTTTGCAATTGACGGTTCTAATTATATATGCGGAAAGATGAAAAGTCAGAATAATTAATAGAAAATTTATAATTATAAGCACGCCCTTTATAGATGCCAGAATGTTAAGTTCATATTTCTCTATTACTCAACGAGATAACCCCCTCTTAAGTACATTGAATGAAATATGTAGCATCTTTAGCTTTAAACACCTCCTGTAATAAAAAAATAAATAAAGGTTCAAAATAATTTTCTAAGATAAATATAAAAAGAAGTACTTGAATATGTTTTCTTATCAAAATCTGAACTCCATATGTTGGCTTCATATGAGTCATCAAAAGTATTTTACCATCAATAGGTTCTCTATCTATCTTTTCCTTCTGCAAAAAAAGAAATATTACTAAAATTTAAATATTTTAACAAATTCAAAGCTATAATATTTAAAAAACGAAATTTAACTTACCATTTTTTGCAATAGTGGTTCTAAATATACAACCATCATAGTGTTGACAAGCACATTGATCGTATGCGCGATTTCTCTTCGTCGCTTCACATTTTCCCTTAAAGCTCTCAGTCGACTACTTGATGCATAAAATTGGCTCATACTTGGTTACCGATCTAGGTATACTTGTCTTGATCATTTCTTGTTGTAGCTAAGAGAGATGATAACCTCATAAAGCAATGAGTGTTGAAAGCCTTATACATTCGATCATTATATTCGGGATCCTACCAAATATACTCCTAATGGTGTGTTTGGCATTCAAGCGTTTAAGAGCATTTTGCTCTCAAACGCTCGGAAGTCAAGCATTTTACTTCACACAAAAAATGAGTGGGTAGTTTTTCCTATCTTTGCCAAACAACAACTAAATCATAAGAAAATATATGAATCTAGGAAATGAATTTAATATTATCATATTTGGTTTGATGTCAGATATTCATAATAAACTTGATTTTATAATTTATACGAAAAAGAGGAAAGATTATAGAGGAGATGAAATTATGCGAGAGAAAATGCAAAAAATAATGAGAGAAGATTAGAAGAAGAAAAGGAAATGAGGATATTGAGGAGAGAGAAGGTGAAGATATATATTAGATAAAAAGAGTAGATGTGAAGAGAGAGAGAAAGAAAAATAGAGGAGAGAGAAAATGCAAAATTGAGGAAAGAGACAATGTTGATATTAGAGAAAGGAGAAAAAATAAAACTATATGAGAGATAAAATGAGAAATTATAGGAGAGAAAATTATAATATTAAAATAAAGGGAAAGCAAAGATTATATGAGCAAAAGTGATATATTAGAGGAGAGAGAAAGTGAGATATTAGAAGAGGAGAAATGAAAAATAATAAGGAGATAGAAAGTTATGATATTAAAGGAATGTTACGGAAAATATTATAAAAGAGAGAAAGTTAAGTATACTAAAAAAGAAAAAAAATTCAGAAGAGATAAAGTTATGAAATTATATTATAGGAGAGAGCAATGAGATGCTAGAGGAGAGATAAAGCGAGATATTATAGAGAGAGAAAATGGAAAAATTAGAGAGAAGAGAAAGTTATAAGACTAGATTATAGGAGAAAAAAAGTGAAATATTATAGGAGAAAGAAAGTAAGATATTATATGAGAGGAAAAATGAGAAAAATGGAAGATAGATAAAGTGAGATATTAGAGGAGAAAGAAAGTGTGAAAATAAGAAAATTGAATGAGAGAGAAAGTTATGAGCTTAGATTCTATGAGATAGAAAGTGAAATATTGTGGGAGAGAGAAAGTAAGATATTATATAAGAGAGAAAATGAAAAAAATGAAGGAGAGAGAAAGTGAAATATTTTAAGAGAGAGGAAGTGCGATATTCCAAAAAGGAAAAAATGAAAAAAAAATTGGAGGTGACATAAGGTTACCAGATTAGATTATATGAGAGATAAAGTGACATATTCTAGGAGAGAGAAAGTGAGATATTACATGAGAGATACAATAAAAAATAGAGGAGAGAGAAAGTGAGATATTATAAAAGAGGAAAAAATGAAAAGAGAAAGTTATGATATTAGATTATAAGAGAGAGAAAATGATCATGTTGAACAAAAAAAACTTAAGGAGAAAGTAAATTATAATATTAGATAAAAGAGAATGAAGAAATATAGATGAAAAATTGTTAATATTAAAAAAATGAGAAAGTGAGAAGTTCATAAAACTTTTTTTTAAAGACAATATAATTTTCTTAAAAAATAAGATTTCAATTAGTGATGCATGGTAATTTAAAATATTATCACTCTTTTTAGAAGGAATAAGATTCCTTTCATTTAGTAGAAATTCTGAGAGACATGTATGATTTCTAAATAGAATACTAAGATAACTAAATCAAACATAGAAATATAATATTTTTATCTACATTTCAAGGAAAGCTACAAAGATAGAGAAAGTTAAAAGAAGAGGACTATCTCAATACATGTGTAATGTGCTCATTAACTAGATTTGATTGTTTGCCTTTCTTTTAAACAATTGAAATAATGTTTCATAAGAAAATTTAGTTGTATCATAAAGTGTAATTGGGTCATATAAAGACTTTACTATAAATGTATATGGTCGCATTGGATCTGACTCATAGTTGAGTAAAGTTTGTTGTACGATTTTTGAAGTTTGTATGGTTTTTGAATCTTAACCGACTTAGCTTCCATTGGCTATAAAAATTAACTTTGATTTCATATTTGTTTTTTGATGCTTTAAAAATATCATTAGACTATGTTCGGAAGCCCTTCCGACCATGTTACAATTGTTAAATTAGATATGCTACAAATAGTCTTAAAAGTTTAAGCATATAGAAAGAGCAACATCTTTATCTTTATATTCTTAACAGTTCCCCTCGGTGTAGGCCGCATGTGGACAACTAAGGGAGAAAATTAATATTTAATACGAGCAAAATCGAAGTTTGAACTCAACCTCTAGCTCTGATACTATGCTAAATTAGATGTGCTACCAACAATCTTAAAAACTTAAGTTTATAGAAAGAGCAACATCTTTATTTTTATATTCTTAACAATAATATTTTATTTTAACTTTACTTTTGATTATTATAAACATTCACATTTTCTTTATTATTGTGTTGGTTAAGATGTCATCAGTATAATGCTTTAAGTAGACCCTTAGATGAACTATTCAATTACAAGACGTGTGCAGAGTAATGCCATATAAAGTTGATACAAACATACATGAAGACCACATAATGTATATAGTTATGGATATGTTCCAATACAACCCCTCAAGCCTGACAGGGTTGTTGACAAAGTCGGAGCTTGCACACAAGATGATGAAGCAATGGACTAATAGTTACGCCAATGCAGAGATGAAGAAGGATCATAGCATATTAATAGTGTCATGATCTTGCACATAAAGTTAAGCTTTTAAGTTGTCGAGAGTGTCTTGGTATGCATCCATGCAAACACAATAGTGAAGGGACCATTAGGTTCAGTGATGATGTAAATGTTCTCATTATATTTTGTAAAGAGGATCCAACAAGAATGTGTATCCTGGCAGTCTGGCACTAGCTCCATCAGTGATACCTAGTTGTTGGCAGTGGAACAAGGTTGTTGCAGAAGTAAATAAAAAAAATAAATATAAAAAGGGTAATGAAGAGAAAGGATAAATAAAAGAGTTTGCAACATAACTCAAGAAAGGTGAGGAAATTTTAGATCTCAACTCAATTTTAGATCTCAACTCACTAAAATTTTATAGATCCCAACTCATGCTGAAGATGTAAGACATTTTAGATTTCAACTCATCGAAAAATGGTGAGGAGATCTCAACTTATCCAAAGAGTGAGTTGAGATATCGAATGAGATATTTTATAGGGAACAAGATGACCTTAAAGGAGAATGACATGAAAGGTGGCATCTTGAGTTTAGCAGAGAGGATCATAGTAACATCTTGTTGCCAAAGATACTATAGCTTATGAAAGAACACGAAGACCACATAATGTCTACATTTATGGATATGTTCCAATAATCATTTAATTAATTGGCATAATAATATGCCATTTTGAGATAAAATATAAATTCAATTATGATCCTAAAAAATAAAATATTTTATTATATTGTTCAATAAAGAGATATTTTATCATAAGTCAACCTAATTAAAACTAGACTCATATCATATGAATGCCATCTCATCACGAGCATCATCATCATCACATGCATCATCATCATTTATTAAGGATTATAATTATCTACAAAATTGAATTGAATTGTAGTGAGATACTCTCCTATGAGCTATGGAAACTTGTATGTAAAGAACATATAAGGTATAAAATAAAATATGATTTGACATACTTAATATTTTTTAATAGTTGTACATAAATAATTTTAGTAAAAATATAATCAAAATAGTTAATCATGATAGTAATAAATTTTACTTTCATTTATTATCCCTTAATAAATAGTAAATTTTACTTTCATTTGTTATCCTTCTCTTTCATTGACTTTACATCTTTTCTTTCAATGTCATTAATCCATTAGTGATAACAATAACAATTGCATCATCATTGTGTCCATTTATCTTGTGTTCGATATGTTCAAACTAATTCGATTTTTAACTTAGGACAATTTTCCTTCTTTTCTATTTATCTTATCCTAAGTTGTCTACTATTACAACCAATAATGATCATTTATTCGTGCATAGAAGATTATTGATTATCCCTTATGCTTGTATATGACTATCTAGGCCATAGGGCCACCTATCTTAAAATAAAATCAGTGGTACACAAGAAACCCATTAGTCCCTAAAGGAACTAGTTACTCATGTCTGGAGTCTATTAACAACATGAATAAATTCCTCAATTCATGGGGGGAGAGGGGGCTTCCTCTTTATAAATAAAAGTCAATCATGATCTTTAACATTTTAAATTTTTATTATCGATTGCGTTAACTTATCGTTTAAAAGCAACTATACTAATAGCGTATAGTAAATCAAAGCAATCAATGTTGTACATACACACATGTGTGTATGTGTGTGTGTGCACCCCATGCTCCACCGCTTGTGTGGGCCCTCATTAATTTCTTTAAGATTCATTATCGTGAACGTACTCAGGTGGATTATATATATATAT
>LTAE01002493.1:25470-80317 GCA_001647135.1 Pontederia paniculata | reverse complement strand
ATGACTGACAAAATGAGAAAAATGGAGGAGAGAGAAAGTGAAATATTATGTGAGAGAAAATGAGACATTACAAAAGAGACAAAATAAAAAATTAGACGAGAGAAAGCTATGAGATTATATCGTAGGAGAGAGACCATGAGATAAATGGATGAGAGAAAAAGTGAAATATTATAGGAGAGAGAAAATGAGATATTACAAAAGAGAAAAAAATGAGAAAATTAAAGGAGAGAGAAAGTTATGAGATTATATTATAGGAGAGAGAATTGAGATATTACATGAGAGTGAAAATGAGAAAAATGAGGATAGAGAAAGTGAAATATTATAGGAGAGCGAAAGTGAAACATTACTTCAAAGAAAAATTTGAAAAACGGAGGAGAGAGAAAGTGAAATACTATATGAGAGAGAAAGTAGGATATTAGAAAAAGAAAAAAAAATATATTAGATGAGAGAGAAAGTTATGAGATTAAATTATGAGAAAGAGAAAGTGAGTTATTAGAGGGGAGAGAAAATTAAATATTATATGAGAGAGAAAATGATGAAATAAAAAAAAATAGAGGAGAGAGAATGCCATAATATTAAAAAAGAGACGAAAATATCAATATTAGAAGAGAGAGAAAGTGAAAAGTTCATACAATTTATTTTAGAGGTGAGATAACTTTTAAAGAAAATAAAATTATAATTTATAATACATACTAATCCGAAGATTACCACACTTTTTAGAAGGAATGAGATTCCTTTTATTTGATGGAATATCATTCCAAGGAGAATGTATGATTCCCAAATAGATTACCAAGTTAACCAGTTCAAACATAGGAATATAATGCTCCTATATACATTTCAAGGAATCTTGCAAAGATAGCTTCAACCAAACACACCTTAAGATCAATTATCCAAGTTTTGATTCCTACACAAACTACGATGCTAAAGTTTCATGAAAAATAAAAGAAAAAATTCTTAAACCAATTAGAACATCATAATTCTACACCAAAGAAGAGGAAATTAAAATCCTAATATAAATATAAAAACTAAATAGGATTATAGTACTAAAAAATTGAAAGATATCAATAAAATTATAGTAAAACTTTAACAAGGTTGGCCATGACACTTCTCATTGTTGTAATGGAAAGAGCCATCACCCTTGAAGGAGATAAGAAGAGGGGGGTTTCAATCCCCTTTTTGTCGGGAGAACATGCTTTAATTCGAGGGGCTTTCGTTATCTTTTTTTCTTTATATATGTTTTACTATTTTAAGTTTTGCTGTTAGTTATATTATAAGTTATGCCAATATTTTAAACATTAAATCGATGATCCACAATTAAGACGATAATTATTGTAAGAAAATAAAATTGAAGTATTTTTTGCATTACAAAGTAATATCAATAACATAGTAAAAAAGTATAGTCAAATGACAATTACGAAATTTATGCTTAAAATCATGTACATTCTCTAATTATTAGGATGTGCTGGTGTATTTATATGGTTAAAAAAAATGTTTTGCTACCTTAAATCATACAACTAAATGCATACACCATCATATTGCCTTTCAATTTAGCTACAATTAATAGTTTAGGAATTGATGAAATGTGAAATCATCTTTATGTAAATCAGGTTTATCATTTTTCTTCTTTTTTAACACGATGACTGATAATCAATGTTTTAACATATATATCGACCAATACTTATAAATAAAATTTATAATACTTAAAATATATTTTTTCATAATATTTGAGGGTAAGTTTAACTTTCACAAATTTTAATTTTGCACCTTATGTTTTCATTGGCACACAATCTTTTCTTAATATCATCTCCACCTACTTTTCATGCGTCCATCCCCAAAATCATGTGTACAAGTTCTTTTTAATTTGGATGTCAACATCCAACACCAATAAAAAATAAAACTAAATTATATATTAAGACAAAATAGTTAGATAGTTAAATATAAAAAATATTATGAGCAATGTTCTTCGATATGAAGAAAAGCATCAACTCGTGTAAAAGAATTGAGTGAAAAGTGTTCACCCGTCCATTGTTAATCTGACGGCTAGCCTTTTCTCGTGTAATATAATATATTGAGGTATATAACTGTGTGAATCTGTAACATTTTAAAATAACTAATTTTAACTATAAAAATGAGATTTAATTATTGTTGAATCGTGGCTTGAATTGAGTTTTTTTTAAAATTAAATTTCATTAATAATTTTAAATATGTATAAGAATTTAAAAAATTGACTTTACCCAATATATAAAATATAAAAGACATAAGCGCGCAGAAAGGCGGAAGAGGAGACCCAAAAGGCAGTATATTTTGTTGGGTTTTTTTTGGGGGAAAAAAGAAAAGAAAAGAAAAGAGGGGAGCGAATCGAAGCGATCTGCTCAATTGCAGCAGTCATGGTGAGCTCCATCTTCTAACATCTCCCGCCCCCTCTTCCAACCGTGTTACTCTTCTTTCCCAAATGTCTTCCCTTTCGCTTCTTCTTCTTCTTCTTGTTCTTGTTCCCGTTTCGCTTTTAGTTCGCCTTCGTGGTTTTGTTCTGATTCGTCTTGTTCTTGCTCTCTTCTTTTTCTTCTCTTGTCCAAGTTCTCCATCGCGGCGATCAACGAAACGGAGTCCAAAGGAAAGTGGGAGCCCCTCGCGCCCACCAAGGAAGCTCAGGTACGTTCCTCTCTCTTTCTCTCTCTCGTGCATTATCTCGAATGCCTGTGAGGGTTGCTTCTTGTTCTTATTTCTTGCTTATTGAGTTATAGCTATGGTTTCCTGAGGGAAGTTAGATGATTAGTCTTAGTTTTAGTGATTTTAACTCGTATTTATCTGTTAAAGACGTGATATTTAGTGCCATAAGCTATTTTATGCTTAAATTGGTCTGCCCTAAGACTGATGAAGTCTCTCAATTTGTTGAAAAGAATGTTATTAGATTTTTTAGAATTGAAGGGTAATTCATAGTGCTATTAAAAGTCGTGTAATTGTTGAAGTTGGGAATCTAGAAGCTTTGCACTATCTTCATTGTTTTCCAAATAACAGGTCATCATTGTATACCAGTTTATGACTGTAATTCCTGCTCGTATAATTGTGTTATTTTTAGGCATGCCTTGTTTTTTTATGTCATACGATATGGATATTTGGTCTGATTAACTTGTCTCATGGTGTACACATTACATACGTTCTTCTGCAGGTCATCGTTGAGAGAACATATCCTTTTCTTTTTCACTTTCTCATTCTATATACAGTTTATAGGTCACTAGTATTTAATCTTTATATACCTTGTGCTAAAATTTTGTTGGCCATATCTTCAGGAATTTCATCTTTCTCAGACATACCATGATGGTCTCCTCAAGATACAAGCCAAAGATTATGAAAAGGCCCGTGAGCTTTTGGAAGCTGTTTTGAAGGATCCTCTTATATCAAATGCTCAGGTGTACTTTTGGTCTGAACCATAGTAAATCACTCCTGCTTTGAATCTTTTGTTTTCTCATGGATGTTTTGAAATCCACATTCTTCTCAGATTGATAATGCTGCTAGTGACCATCATCTATTACAACTAAGGTATTTTAGCTTTCCTTGACAAATTTCTTTTAGTTGCCTTTTTGTCTGTATCAAAGAGTACAACTTTAATTCCTATGAGAAAGTTTTTCCGTGGCAAAAAAAAATGCCAATTCGATTTGAAAACTTGAAATAAAGTAGCACAATAAATAGAAAATTAGCCTAGCAAAATATAGAGTAAATCTAATCTTTCAGTATTTTTTGTGTGCCTGTGCTATTTTTTTTTTCTTTTCTCTTCTACGACTTGAAAGGAATCTGCTGGAGTATGAAATTACACTTATTAAATAGTATGAAGGATCCCATCAGCACCCATAACTTTCTTGTTTAAGATCTTTCGGTTCTTGCATTCCCACATACACAAAATACTAGCCGCAATGAAGTATTTTCAAGATTTCCTTGTAGTTTAGAAATGATTTGGTAGCAAAGTGACAAACGAGGAAATGCTTGCATATATTATCATTACCAGTGGTCGTTGGCTAAGAATGGACACTGTCAAGTAGGTGTTCTCATGGTCTTGATTGCAAGAAACTTTTATGTTAGACTCTATGCTAGAACAAATTAGATTTAGAGATATTCTTTCCATCTGTGAAATGAGAGGGAGCTTGCTGTCAAGTGATGAATTCATCGACTTGCTTTGATTTTTGATTTGACACAAATTTTTTTTTGAATTCAATGATTTGACACAAATTATGTATCCTTTCAATGCCATTGTGACACACGAAATATTCAATGTACATTTTTGCTTTGCTTGTGTATTGTAGATTTGCATACAAGAGACTGTGAGCGCATGTATAAGGTTTCTCCCATCTTGTTGTTGTTTTTTGTGTTTGTGCATTATTGTTTCTCTGCTCCAAGTGATAGAAAATATACTCAAACTCTTCTTGTGTCTTCTACCTCAATTGTTGATCTGGCAGGCCACATACAGTGTTTTCATTGTGGCTTGGGCAAAGCACAAATGAAAATTTTGGGTTCCACCTTCAATAGGTGTGTCTCGGTGGATAGGGAAATGTCAAGACGCCGTGTATGGGTCAAGGCATAAAGAACTTTGCACTATGACTCTAGCATGAATGCAAGTGAATGAATTTACCTTATATTTCAGTACATGGAATCATGGAATGCCTTTCTGAAGAATATTGCTGTATCATATGTTTATTAAACAATAGAATGAGATATAATCTTGCTACTTGTTAGGCTTTCCAAATTCATTGAAGCCTTCCAATTATACACACAATTAAATTCTCTGTTTACTGCTTTACTAAGAATGCCACTATCCGATCCATGTTGCTCCATTAAGACTGGCATGGCCACCTTGCGTATCTGATATTTGCTTAATACACATGTTCAAAGTTTTTGCAGTTGGTATTGATGACTTTAACTTTTGCAGATTCTTGTCATTAAAAAATCTTGCTAATGTCTTCCTTCAACAAGGTTCCTTGCACTATGAGAGTGCTCTTCAATGCTATCTCCAAGCTGTGGAGCTTGATCAGAATGATTCAGTTGTTTGGAATCACTTAGGAACGTTGTCATGTAAAATGGGCTTATTGAGCACATCAAGATGGGCCTTTGAGCAGGGGCTCGTATGCAGCCCCACCAATTGTAAGTTACTATTTTATTTTTCATTGGATATTGTTTTGTAGTCTATGTTGTTAAAGTTCCTATGGGCCACCAAATCATTGATGTACTTATTCAGGCACTGCATTCCATCGGTCTATTACAAGACTATACATTAACATGGTTATATCTTTTAATTCATGAAGGGAATTGCATGGAGAAACTTTTGGAAGTGCTTATTGCTATTGGAGATGAGGTTGCATGCCTTTGTATAGCAAATCTAATACTAAGGCATTGGCCATCACATTCTCGTGCTTTGCATGTTAAGAAGACTATTGAGGATGCAGAGCCTATACCATTTGCTCCTCGTGGTATTGATAAACTGGAGCCAAAACATGTCAGGCTTAGGTTTCCGGAGAAAAGAAAATTGACAGATAACGAGACAGATAGCAATGCCACAACTAAAAGACCTAAGCAAACTTTAGAACTGCAGTTGACTGGAGTGACATGGTTGGCTCTTCTGGATGCAGTCCTAAACGTCTTTCCTTCATCGATCACAAAAGTTTCAGAACCTGGGGCTCTTGATGACCATGATAATGCGGTAAATGAAAAGTTAGGTCACAGGCACAGGAAAGAAATACTTGATAGCACAATCACAGATAAAGAAAACCTTGGGGACAAAAGTCTTGCTTATGTACACATTGACATTAAATTACCTGAGAGTTCAGAGATTATTATGGACTCTGAAGAAGGCAATGTAAATGGTCTGTGTCATCGTAGCGAATGCACATTACTTGAGTCACATGTCCTGGAGAAATCTACCTTAGTTAAAGGAAAATATTTAGGTACTGATAGGGAGCATCACCAGGAAAGGCGTAGTACTCGTCTTGAAAGACTCAGAAGTCGCAAATTAGGAAAAGAAGAACTGGAAGCAAGTGGCAAAGATCAGGCAAAACTTGTCATACAACCTTTGGAACCCTTTGTGCTGAAAAAGCCAACAACTGAAGATTCTGGTGGTTCAACTTCTTATGCTGGTGCTTTTCATGATTCACTTTCTTATACTTCAATCCTTGAACATAATGATGTTGTCGAATTTACATCTAAAGCTTCAAAAGTATATGGTGCATATCATTTAGCTCATCTCTTGCTAGAGGAGGTCGCATACAAGTGCATTTACCTTCAAGCAAGTTCTGAAAAGATACTGGAGCTAGAGAAGTTGACTAGAAATTGGGGTCGGGACAGGTCTATGCTATGTAGCTTATTTCTTGCAGAGCTATATTATGATCAAGGGTCGTGCTCTGAGGACAAATCAAAACAACTGCAATACCTATCAGAGGCCAATTATCATCTTTGTAAAGTTGTTGAGTTGGTAACCCTGGAATCTCCTGATGACTTGTTACATAATCATTTAGGGAGTAAGGTTATGAAGGAGATGGATGATATTGAAGACACATCTATCCTTTTGGATGGCAGAGATAAACAAAATGCGCTGCCATCTAATGGTTCTCAGACAAAGCTGTGTAATTCTACTCATCAAGAAAAAAATGAGAGTACTTCAACAAATGACGCTGCTTTGTGGGTTCGTTTCTTTTGGCTATGTGGTCGGCTTTCTCTTTCACAAGATTGCAAATCAAAGGCTTTCAATGAGTTCTCCATTTGTTTATCACTCCTAAGAAATATTAAGAACTCGAAAGAGACTTCTGATTTTGTTTTTCTACCTCACTGTGAACTTGTGAAATTGATAAATTTTGATAGAGTTCTTCATGAAATTAACTTGTTAAAACTCGATTCTTTACTTGAGAAGGCTGCCGATGAAATGATGGAAAAGGGAATGTATTCAGAGTGTATAAATATGCTTGCCCCTCTTCTTCTTCCTTCTAAGGACATGTGCATTGATTTAGTCTTTGATGTCTTAAAAGGAAGCGAAAGCGTCACATCTATGGAGTTATCAGCCATAGATCTCCTGATTTCAGCATGTGAAAACACAGAAACAATGGATATTCAGGTGTACTTGAACTGCCATCGGCGGAAATTACAAGTATTAACAGCTTCAACTGGAATGGTTGGTTCTTCAAATAGGAGTAAAAGTTCAATGCCAAAAGCAAGTGATTGTCTTGATCTTGATGTTACGGAATCAACCAACAAGAAGTGGAGGCAGATGGTTGCTGAAGAAGTCAAAGATGTATCACAAGCTGCAACTCGGGTTAAGAGTTCTTTTGATCAGGCTAATGCTTACGTGAGTTGTTATTTCTTGGCTAGCTTTTTTTTTATCTTAAATAAAAGATATCTAGTTTTCTATGTGATATATTTTGATAGACAGAAGTTGTAGGTATCCACATGTTTTTTCCTGCACTGTGTTTTCTGTCATTTAATCTGTCATCATTTTTCTTGCTAAAATGAAAGTATCATTGTTTGGAGGTCTTCAATTTACTTCCCTTTCACTCTTCACAATAACAAGCTTATTTGATCAGTGATTATAGTTTGTAAATCAAAGATACCTGAAGGTCTCATGTTCACATTGATTAATATGTGCGACCAGTTCATACTAACTCAAAGTATTTGTATAAAGAAAGTAGCTGCCATTACTGTGCAGTTGGAAGTGTAACATTTTATTAAGTCTATCATTCTTATTTGGATTTACGGAATCTCAAGATCTTGTTACCGTGCAACTATAACTTATTGTTTTCATAAAAGCTGGAGCTCAAAATGATATGCAGATACTTGCAGGTTGGGTTTGATTCACTAATTCCCATCATATCGGATATTCAATCTCTGCTCCTGACAGTAATGTGCAGCACAGTGAGAACAATTCTTGGGCAAAAGTTCTCTAGTTCAACAATTTCAAACCAGGCAGATCAATTGGAAACCTGGTGCCTGATTGATGCAGCCATTGCATTTTGTAAACTTCAACACCTTCACCCATCAGTCTGTATTAAAACTCATGTAAGCATTATCCTTCCTCTAGATATTGGGAGTTCTTATTATTGTTATCATCATCGTCATCATCATTCTTATTGTTGCTAGTGCTACTACTGCTGCTCTACTATTATCATTATTACTAATGATGATATTTCGTCGATCGTTTTTGCCATTTGATTGATGCTGCAGGTTGACTTAATTGTTGCAGTACATGATCTACTTGCTGAACTTGGGCTATGCTGTGCTGGTAGGGATGGTGAAAGAGATGAAGGGACATATCTCAAATTTGCAATTAAGCATCTTTTAGCCCTGGATGTAAAACTAAAATCACTAAGTGGTGAGTTACTATTTGGAAAGTAAGAATTTTATCATGCTATTTCTGGTATACCAGTGGCAAAGAATTGACTTCCTCATCGGTCTAGGTACAAATGGAGAAGAGGAGGTTGCCTCTTTGCAGAAGAAGGAAGGTGATGATTCCACAACTCTTGAAACGAAGGGAAAAGACAAAGAAACATTGGAGCCTGGAAAGAAGCCTGTGGACACTAAATTGGATTCCTCCACAGAAGAGTGCCAAAGTGTCACCACTGGTGATCCATCTAATTCTGTTAATTTGCTTACTGACGAAGAAATAGAGGAAGTGGAGTTGAGCATTGACAATGCCTTGGACCAGAGCTTTTTCTGCTTATATGGACTTAAGATAAACCCTGATTCATCTAATGAAGAGGAATTGGCTGTTCATAAAAATACTAGCCGAGGAGATTATCAAACAAAGGAACAATGTGCTGATGTATTTCACTATATTCTACCTTATGCAAAAGCTCTATCAGTGAGTGCTGCATTTTCTTTTCTCCTAGTTCAATCTCAGATAACAATATATTTTCACATGCTGTTCATGTTTTAATGCTTTATCTTGATGTTAGAGAGCTGGCTTGGTTAAGTTGAGGAGAGTCCTTAGAGCTATCCGTAAACACTTTCCTCAACCACCTGATGATATGTTGGCTAATGACCTGATAGACAAGTTTCTCGACGGTCCCAATGAATGGGAGGATAAACTTTGTCAAGTAGCTGGAACTAGTAACAATCAGGAACTCATCATGTCTATTCTGTTTGCCAATGGAAGGGGAACACCTGATGCTATGATGAAATCAACTATTTTGAGGTTTGCCTGAAAAATGATATTTTCTCTCCAATTACAGTCTGTGACCATTGCGTTTTCATATAACGGTTAATAAACTAGTAACTGTTTTGTCCTTGCTATTACAGCTCTGAGCAATACTTAGAGGTTTATGGCAATCTATATTATTATATAGCCCAAGCCGAAGAGATAAGTGCAACTGATAAATATCCAGGCTTTGTGCTTAAAAAGGAAGGAGAAGAGTTTGTCGAGCAAAATGCTAATCTCTTTAAATATGATCTTCTATATAATCCATTGCGGTTTGAGAGTTGGCAGAAGCTTGCGAATATTTATGATGAGGTATTATGTTAATTGTCGTATTATTAGTAAACAGTTTTTTTAGAGCTTACTGGTAAACGTAATAACAGAGTACATGCGTTTCTGTATCTTTTATCATTGCTTTATTACCTATTTCATGGGCACAGTTATTTTAATAAATACTTGTTTTCTATAAAATAGGAGGTGGATTTGTTACTGAATGATGGAAGTAAACACATAAACATACTGGATTGGAGAAAGAACACTACTTTGATTCAAAGAGTTGAGGCTGGTCGAAGACGAAGCAGGCGTTGCTTTCTGATGAGTTTAGCTCTTGCTAGTAGTCAGACTCAACAGGTAGTAGATACTTAAACTGTTAGTTTATGCTGATCTCTTTACTCTCATAGAATACATATTCTGTCAGCTAATAACTTTCTTCCTTTATCATATTTTCTCTTCAGAGCCAGATACACGAGTTATTAGCACTAGTGTATTATGACAGCCTCCAAAATGTTGCACCATTTTATGACCAAAGGTCTGTTTTACCGGTAAAAGATGCAGTCTGGATGTCATTTTGCCAAAGTGCATTGGGGCACTTCGAGAAGGCTTTTGCATTAAAGTAATTTACTCTATGCTACCATCTCTAGAATTCTTTATTACTCGTATGTGAAACTGATGCCTCCCTATGTTCTCAATTCTAGGTCTGAATGGCTCCATGCATTTTACCTGGGAAAACTTTGTGAAAAAATAGGATTCTCTCCTGAAAAGGCACTATCTTACTACAGTAAAGCTGCCTCTCTGAATCCTTCTGGTGTGGATCCTGTGTACAGAATGCATGCATCACGTGTGAAATTACTTTACAAGCAAGGGAAAGCAAACCTGGACATTATTCAGGTAAAAAAATGATCTTATTGATTCAGTGTTCTTATAAGAATTCGCCATTCTTACTTTATCACATTAACTCTTTTTATATTGATATTCTTGGGATAATTTATATTCAATTAAAACTTTGCACTAAACACAACCTCCTTTCCATTATTCTGGTTTCCGAGCTAGAAAGCAGAGGTGACTTAGTTGGGAGTGATTGCTGTATCATTGTCGAACCACTTTTCTCGATCTTGACAATTCACTAGTTAAATTGTTGTGCATGGAGTTTAACATGGATAACCATACTTTTGGAAAACATGATCAATTTATATTCCTTAGCATTTCTTGATACCGTTTAACGCTCATTCATCATCAACTCCATATCTTATTTGTCAATGACCATCTACGTCCCATGGATATTAATGGCTTCCAATCTATGCTGTGCAAAGTATATAGTCTAGTTATTAAATAATCCTGCAATACATATTTTGCGCATGGGTTCTTTTGTAAGCATGGAAACTGATTCAGTCTATTTACTTGATGAGGTTCCAGATCGTTGCTGCATATGCTTTTAGCCAATCAACTAAGGAGACAATTCAAACTCTGTTTAACTGGACAAATCAAGACCTTCAGGAGTCAACTTTGGACATGAAGAATGTCAATGATCAAGATGCACTGAAGGAGAAAAGGAACATTGACCCTAATCTGTTGGACAAAGCCTGGCACATACTTTACGACGATTGTCTCTTAGGTCTTGGAATTTGTGTAGAAGGGGAGCTGAAACACTTCCATAAGGCAAGATATGCACTTGCTCAAGGACTATATAAAAGAGGGAAGACAGGAGATTTAGAGAGGGCGAGAGATGAACTTTCCTTTTGTTTCAAATCTTCACGGTCATCTTTTACAATAAACATGTGGGAGATTGATGGAGCAACAAGAAAAGGAAGGTATAACTCTATTGTCTTGTTTATCATTTTAGTTGATAAAATATTTTTTCTCTAATCTTTGTCACTAGTGCTGTTAATTACCTTCCTGTTAAACATATTTGTGAGCTGCACATCTAACTTTATTTCATCTTATTTTCTGAAGGCGAAAGAATCCTGGTGTTGCTGGAAACAAAAAGTGCCTCGAGGTTAGCTTATCTGAAAGTTCTCGGAAGTTTATCACCTGTATCCGGAAGTACCTTCTATTGTACTTGAATCTTCTAGAGAAGTCTGAGGACTTATGGACCCTTGAAAAAGGCTATTCTTACTTACGAACTGATAAAAGGGTAATGATAGCTGACTAAATTTATGCAATTTCTTTTCTTTTTCATTTTGGTATCGTCTTGTCTATAACTTTTCAGCAAATAACGAGTTTTAGTTATGTCCAGTTCTCTTTGTGCTTGGGCGATATTGTCCCAGTTGCTCTAGGAAAGTACATTCAGGTTCTCATATCAACAATTCACAACACGGAAACACAGAATCCTACTGATAGGGCTACCTCTCTTGAGCAAATGTTAGAAAAACTTTTCAACATATTCATGGACCATATTAATTTGTGGGCAGATATCAGCAGCTTACCCGAATTGAACAAACCAGAACTTTTGGAAAGCAATGTCTATTGGTAGGTACAATACAACAGTTGAATCATTTCTCAGCTAGCAACATGACTTGCATTGTTCTTTCTCATGGCACTTGTTTTTTTTCTGTGGCAGCTATATCCACCAATACATCCACTTATTGGAGAGTGATATCCGGTTAGATTCACTTGAGGCAATAAATGAAAAGATCCGAAAACGTTCCAAAAATCCAAAATTATCGAATAGTAACTTTGCAAAAATATGTAAGCATGCATCTTTAGCATGGTGCCGCTCCATCACAATTAAGTTGGCATTAATCACTCCATTGCCTATTTTGGAGTTGAATGATCAACCTCACACAGGTGCTGTTGAGAATGGGTTGCTCCTTTATGTGGACCTACAACCAGACGAGCTTTTGATCTCACCGTTGGATGATCCTGCTCAATCTAGAGGCCTGGATATGAATTGGTTTGAGGCTCTAAGTAAAATTAAGAATATGCGGATTAAACAAGCATCAGAAGAAAATATGGAGGCTGCTGTTGCCTTGCTACGGTGCACCTACAATTTCTATCGAGAGAGCTCTTGTGGGACTTTTCCATCTGGCATAAACCTTTATACGGTGTTCTTGTCTCCGACAACTGTGGAAGGAACATCACAACAAGAAAAGGACGTAGTTGGTGTCCTTGACTTGAGTATCCCAAGAAAGCTGCTCTTGTGGGCATATACATTGGTGCATGGTCGATATTCAAATATTTCTGCTGTTGTTAAATATTGTGAAGAGGCAAAGGTTAGTAGCGGTAGTATGTGTCATTCATGATACATTTAATTCATTGAATAACTTCGAGAATGCCATGAATGCAGTCGAGGATGAAGCGGGGGGGAGTTATGATGACACAGACTTCTATGCAAACAAATGTACCTCCTGTTGGTGCTCATACAGGTCTGTTTTGCAATTGCAATTCCTGGTTCATCTGATTTACTACTTGTTGATCCTTGAATTCTCACTTTTGTCTTTGTTGGCAGCAGCAGTCCCTTGTAGGGAGAAGATGGACCGCAGTGATCATGTTGAAATTGAGGATCATTCAGTAATCCCTGTAGATGTGGCCTACATTCCCTCCAGTTCCAATGAGGCTCAAAAAACATCTTCTCAACTCCAACGTTGCAACAGTTCTAAGGGACAGGAACCATGCAAGACAAACACTATAGCAGATTTGAATAGCACTGACAACTAGAGCTTGAGAGCTAAAACCTGATACGAGAATCATACGGTCTTTTAGAAAGATGTCTAACACTGGTAGAATTGTGTGCAAGCAAGTGATGTATTATAGTAAATGTATATAGATGTATGCACCCGGTTACTGCTCACTATTATGCGAAAAGGGGGATCATTTAGCCAAAACCCAGAGAAAGAACTTGTTAAATATAATTTCTCAATAGGACTTTTGTCCATGACAATTTCAATGGTGAGAACATCTGAGCTTGTTGGGAGTCTTTTATTGATTACCTCAATTTTCCCTCAAGTATTTATGATACTTATTGTGAAATAGTTCTTTGAATGATTAACATGAAACATATTTCAGTTGGTTGATATATTGATTTGATGGATGGTGCAGTGTCTTGTGATTATGATGTTTTCTTTGCTGCTTAAATGCCAACTTTTTTCTATACTGTGGAACTATCCTTCTGAAGCGAGCTTAGACCTGGCTGATGTCTTGTTTCACTATCGCTTGTAAAGAGTAATCCCGACTGGTGCATTCGGGTAACATGTATGTAATGACATATCACTTCATTTGTGGATCTATAAGTTTAAAATTTCATTCTTAGGACTTTTCTTTTATGTTATTTTCATGTAGTAGGCTCTAAGATAAAAATAAAACGTGGAACGGTGCACCATTTGTAAATTGAAACTTTCATCTATGGTTTCGAATAACAAAGTGATTGAGGCACACGAATAACACACATTTAAATGGTGTGATATTCTATAAAATCAGATACATCGTGTAACGCGCAAGTAGCTCAAGTAACGCGCATTTGAGACGTTTCATATCAAATTGATCATCGTATGTACATTATAGGATTAGCATATTTAATCATACAAAAGTTGAAAATAAATAAAGAAATTGTGATCTTTGTGGGTGCAAACGCAAATTGAGAGGTTTTGGTTCAATGTTCATTAATAATATTTTATATTCTTTTATTTATTTATATATCTATCTTTGTACTAATTTCACAAATCTTGGAGAGAGAAAATTAATTCGCCAAGCTTTCTCCAGACGGCGCCTTAAGGGGGTGAAAAATGTAATTATAAATCATGTTAAACATTTTTGAAGAGAAAAAGTAATTGTCTTCAGAATATAGAAATGATGAACTTATGAGAAAAAAAAGTAAAATTTCATTCTAAAAAGAATAAATTATTTTTTAAAATTTAAAATTATTTTTCTGATTTCGGAAAACCGAGTTTTCTTTAGAAGTAGTGAACAATTCATTTCTAAGAAATATTTTCATCAAAATAAAAAAAGGGAATCAGGAGGCTCTACATAGTGATATCAGCTGTTGGATCGCCCCTTTCGTTCATTTGATGTGATCGAAGCCGTTCATCACTCCGATTACCCTTCCGATAGTCCATCCTCCACGTCCTTGCACGTGCGATATGTGCGTGTGAGGTCGCTTGGCATTTTTTAGGGCAATCGCTCGAGTTATCGATCGATCGAGAGAGAGAGAGGAGAGGAAGAGGAAGAGGAAAGATGAAGTTTGTGATGGAATTCGCCGAGAATTTGATACTGCGGATGATGGAGGATCCGAAGATTCGGGACGAGGCGCAACGCAAACACATCTACAAGATGCAGGAGCGCTGCGAGAAGACCAAGGCCAACTGGAGCCTCCCCCTCCGCCCCTACGGCTTCTGGACCTTCGACCGCTTCAACGCCCAGCTCAACTGGGACCCCCAGATTAGCCAGGCACCCGGACGCCGCGACCCCTACGACGACCTCCTCCTTCACCAACCCGACACCGACTCCTCGCCCCGTGATTGATTGATCAGGTGAGCTCCGCCTTCTCCGAAGCAGTTCAGGGACGATAAATGTTGGCTGTTCTATTTTACTTGATCGTGTGAGGTTGTGATCTTTATATTACTTTTGCTTTTACCTGATTCTGCTAATCTAGTTATATCAGAGGAATCAAGATGTGAGTTTTAGGTCAAATTCATATCTAAATGAGGTTTTTAATGTCCGATGACGCCCACCATCCACGACCAAGAGATCATATGTTTCGATGGTTATGGCGTGACAAAAAAAAAGGATTTTCTTGTGCACTTGCCGACGTGAAGTCTCTGGTCATTGAATTGCATGTTAATTACTTTCAATGACTAAGTTAATCTCTCATAAGTTTTGTTGCTTTATAGAGTTAAGTGAGAATTTAATTTACAAAGGAGCGCTGCTTTTACTGGAAGCAATTGAAATGGGTTTTTTGTCCTTATTCCATACTAATCGAGAAGCTACATGGTTTGTGAAACTTACAAATTCTGATGCTTTAACCTTTGGAAATGTGTTCGAAGTAATAGGAAATGCTTGTTGAATATCATGCTGTGGGATATAAATATGTGTGCCTATGCTTTTCCTAGTTTAAGTTTTGTGTGTTGTGTCATTATTTAACTAGATGGTTGATGGTGAAGAATGAAGTTGATATTTTCTCTTTTAATGGTGACACATAATCTTTATATTTGAAAACAAGAGTATCATACAATATTAATGAGTTTCCTTTACTTCTATGAGTAACTCCCTTTTAGCTTTGTCAACCCAGTAGCTCCATCTGTCTGTGTTGGAGGAAAGCCTGATTACAGCTTAATCTCATCCTCATCCTTCTGATCCTATCTGATTGATATAACTTTGGAATGATTTTTTAGAGGTAAAATTTTTGAACGATAAAGAACCTTTTGATTAATGTCTTGCTGTAGGCAACTGCCTGGTGACCTCTTTGGGTTTTCTCAAAAATATCATCTCAAACTTCCATCATTGTAACCTTCTTAGTACCTCTCGATGATGTCTTTGTGTGAATGAAATTTATGGTACATCCTGTCTAGCTTATGGCCAATTTCTCTCATTGTTTTCCCTATTCATTCATTCAAAATGTGTTAGGCCGAGTCCATTTTATGAATATAGAAGATAATGATCAATGGATTGATAAAAAAATCCTTTCAACTAGCCAGGATTCTTTAATTGAACGGAAATATGTCCTGTGGAATCATATCTGGCTAAATTTCCATCAAAGAACCATTCATCACATCCAAATCTCTCTCAATATGTTCTTGAAGGATTTGATTTGTGTTGGTTCTTCCTTAAATCTTGGTTGATATTGAGAGCAAAGAAATATTCGACTTATTTTCTTGAGTAGAGGTGGGAAACACGGTCTACATCATATGATGGAATAGTTGCCTAAGTTCATTCTTGTTTAAAGAAGCCATCCTCTTAAATTGGTCCTTTTTTCCATGTAAGGTAGACCTCTTTTTGAGAGGTAGACATGAGGCAACAAATTGAGTGTTTCCCTAATATTTCAAGTAGGTGTCCTTAATTCAATATGATAATCATGAGTTTTATTGATTTGCAGTTGAAGTCGAATGCTCAGAACATGAATTCCATATTATGTTTGTGTGCTTGTAAGTTTTCCTCTTTTCAGGTGAAAAAGTTTAACAGTTTTATCACCGAAAAGAAGGTTCCCAAATTTTGAAAGAAATAGTAGGTGCTACTGAGCCAATAAAGAAAAGTTAAACACATAATTTGCAATATGTTCAATGTACATTTTATCTGCTCATCAAGGCTTGCGAGGAACAATTTCTTTTCTAATCATTTTTTACTTATTATGGGCAGGTGATTCTGGACGGTGGAATAAACCATTATAAGAGAACATTCTTGTGGAATGCTTCTACAGTTTCTTTGTTAATTCTGGCACATGTCTGTCTTGTAATGGTCCTTTTGTTATCAGACTCTTGTGCTTTTAGAGTGCTCTCCGTTTTCCTTTGTTTCTGATTTGAAAATAAGATACATTGATGACTTAATTTACTAGAGAATGTTTCCTTCATTACTTTGTTACTATTGTGTGAAAGTTGGGATTTTGAAACCCCGTTATCATTTTGTTTAGTCGCGTTGTACTTTGTGTTTTTTTTCACTTTATATTTATTTCTTTAGTTTAAAGAATAATTAGGAAAACTAATTGCGTTTAACAATATGCGATTTGGTAAGATAGTATGACATAAATGCATAATGTAGAATGCTAGGGAAGCTTGGAGAATTTTTTGTTGGTATTATTAATTTTCATATTAATCGGTAAGATGTCACTTACAAAAATATGACCATATCTTAATTGAAAAATAAGTCGCATCACTGTTGTTACTATTAAAATTAAGATTTTTGATGACGGAGAAAAAATGTTTCACATAATTTCAACTCCTTTGGGGTTGCGTTTGGAATATGCGAATTCACACTGCTTCATAAATATCAAAGATGTTTTCTGCATATGTAACGGACATTGAAGTGACACATATTGTACAAAAATGTGTGAAGTTGTGGCTTATATGAATGTAAAAGTTTGGATTGTGGTATATCACAAGATTAAATCCTAAATTGATGTACTCAAGAGATGTTTAAGTTATCATAAAATTTTAACTTTTTTTGTACTGCAAGTATATTTGTTTTGCTTTGAATTTTGTAAAGGGGATTAATAATCTTTTGGATATTTGACATAATAACTAACGAGTTCTTATAGATTTAGTCAACTTGACTTTAACTGTCGAACATGTTAGGTTATTAGATAGACAATAGAGGGTGAATCAACTACTGTGGGGCGTTTGATATGAGGTAATTCAGATAGATTACCAGCTATTTAATTTAAAATCTCTAGGGCCCACTATATTATCACGTTTGGCTGCAACGGATTACCGGTAATTTTTACTTCTCTGGTAATCTAAATTACCACCTCTCCCTGGTAATGAAGGTTGCACCCATGGGAGGTGTCTTTCCAGATTATCAGCAAGATGACATGCATTTTGACAAAATTATCCCTACAATCAAACTTTAAAAATATTTATATTTTATTACGAAATAATAGTATTTAACATTATCTTCTAAATTTTTAATTATTTTATGATTGATAATATAAACTCATATTTTGACATAACTCACTTTTTTTTATTTTTTTTCTTTTGTTTATATTTATTTTAATTCAATAATTTTGAAGGGTATTTTAGTAATTTTTATTTCATAATTTAAATTATAATTGGTGTTATTGCTACTTATCAAACGCTATAATATAATATTACCAGTAATTTATAAAGTGGTAATCTATTTTAGTGGTGATCTAAATTACCGGTTAATAAAAACTGGGAATGCGCCAAACGGCCCCTAGGGTTTGTTTGGCTTATCTAATAAAAAATATCTGATAAACATTAATATTGATAATCATTATAAGTAATGATACTTATTTTAAAATATAAGTAATTACATGTTTAAATAAAAATATTAATAATATTAATAAGTACTTGTAATATTTGTTAAAGTAAATATTGATTAAGATATTCTTAAAGTTATATGATAATAATGTTAAAAAATATGAATAAAAGAGTAATATAGTTGATTAAAATTAATAAGCTAATAACTTTAAAAATAAGTAGGGGAACCCTACTTATTTTTTTCAACTTATAAGTAGTTACCTAATCATTTATAAATATATTTTTTTGATTATTAAATATAGATATCGTTTAAAATTTACTTATAAGTAGTTTTAATTTACTTATAAGCTTAGCCAAATAGATCCTAACTCTTTTTAACGAAGTCTTTTTCACAGTAATAAATTTAAGCATTTTTTGTTTCTTAGCTTTTCCATTGTGCAAATTGAAAATACCTTATGCATATAAATAATAATAATTATTTATTTATATACAACATATAGCTTCTTAATAATTATATTTAATATTCAATATCGTTGTGATTGAGATATCGAATATCGAGAAACTAATATAAAACTTTGTTTTATAACAAACTTGCTACCAGCCCAAGCCCGATTACAAATTGGACTGGCTGACGCCTCTCGCCGAAGATACATAAGTCGACTGAAAATGAATTCCAAGAAAATCTATTTTGAAAGAGTAGTTTAATATCTTTTTTTGTTGATTCTGTATTTTAAGAATTTAATTAATTTTTTACCTTGATGAGAAGAAAAAAAAATCCATTACGATGATTAAATTCTTTTTTTTAATATTCGCTCGAGGTTTGAGACGTTTAAACTTATTAATATTTAACTAATTTGAAGATAAAGTAAAAAATATAATAATATTCTTTTATCAAATTGATAATTTTAAATTGATTACTGAATTTTATTTTTTTCAAAAGAGTTTTCTTTAAACAATTGA
Source organism: Pontederia paniculata (assembly GCA_001647135.1). Classification (NCBI taxonomy): domain Eukaryota; kingdom Viridiplantae; phylum Streptophyta; class Magnoliopsida; order Commelinales; family Pontederiaceae; genus Pontederia; species Pontederia paniculata. Next base: position 61,051 of record LTAE01002493.1, on the reverse strand, counting down.
AGACGGGTAACAAATGGGTGCACATGTATGCACGTGCGAGCATGGACATCCCACGCTCGTGCTATAAGTCCACAAGAGAGAGGAGAGAGAACACATAGCGACGGAGACGACTCGCTCGCTTGGTCCCGCGCAATGACTCGAAGGGGAAAGCGAAACGGGTCTGCGCTCAATTTCCCCTCCTCCCTCGCCAAGCGTCTCCGCCTTCCTCCTCCGGCCTCCACTGCCGGCGTCGTCGTCTCCGAGAGGACCTCGTCGTCGTTGTCCTCCTCCTCCTCCTCCTCCAACGGGCCGTCCATTGTTGTAGTGGTCGGCCTCCCGCTGGACTGCACGGTGCTGGAGCTTAAGTCGCGCCTCGAGGTATATGGGGCTATCTCCCGCATACGGATCGACGCGGAGGACGGCCGCGGGTACGTCACGTTCCGCTCCAACAGCTCCTCCGAGGATGCCATCGCTGCTTCCCTCGACCCCGACTTCGGCGTTTTTGTGGCTTCCAAAAAGGTGCCTCCTTTTTCTCGCTTCTTCTTGTTGATCTCCCTTTGTCTAAAGGAAAAACAGATTGGATTTTTAGCCATTTTTAGAACACCTTGTTAAAAACAATTGACAAATGTGTCAACTCTGGAGAACTCCCAAGAAAAGTAAGAGGAGCGAAGCAAGTGACATGGAGGAGGAGGCTCCAAGTTTTCCGGAATCATTGGAATGTTTAGGAAAGGGAGGCACCAAATTGGAATCATTGTGCTGTAAATGCCGAAGTTGGTAGTAGAGGGAGTATGCAAATTCGGTTTGTTCACTTTCACTGCACTTGCTCCGCCTCTGTCTATTGGCAATGTGTAAACTCGGGATTTGGAGAGCAAAATGACAGAGGAAAGAATAGGGTACAGGATGAACTAATGCATTTCTCCATGTATTGCGATCTGCACCTGAAGTCGTTATTTATGGACACCTGGAGTTAATTTGAAGGGCAGGGTATACTATTTTTCATGTTCGGACTCTGTCCCGATTCGCAATAATGTTTTGGTACAATCTTGTTGAATTCTAGAGTTTAGGTAGAAGAATAATTTTTTGGCTCATAGCAACATATCATAAAATATATTCTAAAGTCGGAGAATTTAGATACCACATAAGTATAGTTATAAGATAACTAATATACTATTAACATCGAATAAATTTCTCGTCTAAAAACACATCAAATAAATTTCATTATTGAGCATAAAAAAATGTATAATTTATCACTATTTAACTCATTGACTATTTTTTTATAAACTTCATTCTTGAATACTAAGTTCAATAGTTCAATTTTTAAAACTTTTATTATATAAAAATAAGAAGTCATGTAGATTCATATAGAATCATCTAAATTTTATGATTAGAATCTTAGAGTTATGTCCCTATAAGATTCTATACCGATATGATTCATTTTCTTAATCTAAATTCGTAAACTTGTAAGAATTTAAGAGTTGATTCGAGAATTTAACAAGCTTGTTCTGATAACATAGAGTATGGTTATATCCGAGACAGTATGGCAAAAGAAGCAGTGAATCTTTCAACTGCTTGACTAGAACACCACATACATGTTTATGCTCCGAATAGCTTATGCGTCAATCTGCCAAGTTTTATATGGGACATAAAACAGAAACATGGAAATATGATGTTGTTTCCAACCTTATTATCCATATATGGATTCTTTTTCAATATCAGAATTTCGAACTCTGCCTTATATGGTTTGAAATATGAAACTTGAATATTTGGTGAAAAGTTATAGAGAAAAGATCTTGAAACTAGAAAAGAAGAGGTTCAACTAAAACATGGAGGGAAAGCTTAGAAGAATGGTAAAGTTGATTATGTTAGAACCTAGATGTCACAGCTTCAAGATGTGGAAACAGCCTTTCTGTGGTGCAGGTGGAAGGTTGTAGCTGTAAGCATGTTACTTCTACCACCATTAGGGGAGCTGTTGGCATGAGTATTTACATTTTAGTCTAAGAAGAAACAAGGAAGCAAATGCTATTTGTTGAATGTGTACGAGTACTCTAGTTCTATCATACTTTTTAAATAGCATATGTGTTTATTAGATTGTAATCTTTCATGGGGCATAATCCTGATATAGTCGTAGAAGCTTTTGGTGTACAGCATTGCTTACATGACATGCTTACTTTCAAGCTTACTGAATGTTCATCATATGTCTTTTTGCAAAAAGTAATGTTATCATCAAACACTGATTCAAATTGTTACCAAACTTTCAAGTGTTGACTAGCGGATGATTTCTTTTTTCTTGTTCTATGACATGCTGATGAACTGACTGCATGTGGAAGGTGAAAAGTTGTAAATATTGTTGTTTCTTCTGCAGCCTCATATGCGTTATCCTCAAAGAATCTCGAACCACACTGATTGTGACACAGGGCTGTATTTACCTCACTTTGAGCACACCTTCTAGAACCTTCAGTAACATCAGCATCAGCAACTGACCCTGAAAAAATCACCCGCATTCTGATTTACTACCTAAGAAGTTACTTATAAGGTTGTTTTTTTACCCCAGCAGGCGGTTGGTCATTCATTGTGATCTTTACTTCCTGCCAGCTTGCCACCAAGTTACTCATGGAAACTCTTTGAACTACTCCTAAATATTTATACTATGTTTTAGGCTGAGGTATCCAGTATATAGTCAGTATGAAAAGATCCGTTTCTTATGGTAAGTTAGACGAACTCGGGGGCGTTGTTACTTTGATTAAGGGATCTACAATGCATGGACCATAAGTGGATACCAGCCTATGAAATTATGGGTGTTCCAGGGAAGCCTGTCTAAGGCCTTGTCACATTTTGCTTGTCAGTTCTTAGATGAGAAGGCATAAGTTCACAGGTCTAGAGAGCTAATATTTTCAGAACGGTATTTAGAGCATATCCACTTACTTAAAGAGTTCAAAATTCAATGTCATATAAGAGGTTAGTCAATATCACATGTACCTAGGTGATAATATCATTTTTTATCCAAATTAAATATTTGAACAGTGGGCTATTGTTGTCTGTCATTCTTACTTCTCTGTTTGATATTATATATGAACCCATTATTTTATTGTTCTTGTCATGTAATATCAGCTATCTGTAGTTTGTCTCATCAATGATTTTTTACATATTACCAATAACAGTTATATTTGGTATTTTGATGCTTAAATTGGTTAATTTTTTTTATCTCACTTCTGCAAAACTGATGCAGGTCCTAGTAATTCGAGCAGCTGATCCTCCACCAACACAAATGGAAATTCCAATTTCTTCTGTATCGAAGCTACTTCGCGCGGAAATACCATTGAGTAGGCACGGTAGAAGTAGTAAGAAGCTCAATGCCTCTGCGAACACAGAGAGTGAGAAAAGAGGGTCAGAGATGCCTTATAACAAGAGCAGGGAAATAGTTGCCTATGATGATCTTTTTTGACTGGATTAGCTTAATGTTCCTCTATCTTGCACAAGTGCACTGAACCCATGAGGATCACTAGTTAATATATTTTTATGATCAGATGTTGAAGGATTTCAGTTGTCATTTTTTGATATTTGGTTATTTAGTTGCACAACTGGTTGCTTGGGGATTTGTTATCTGGACTTGCTACTCAATGCAGTTGAACTGTTGAAGAAATTGTATGCCTCAACCTATCTCTTCTGCTTACGAAATATTCAGCACAGTTCCGGGCTCAGATCTGATGCTTGACATCAAATGATTGATGAGTTCACTCTGTCTTCGAATCGTAATGTGCATTAGCTCTTCCGAGTAATGCACAAGTTATCATGCAAAATTCTTCTCCTGGAGTTCTGTTGTAAGCTTGAAGTCTTTGGCATACGCTTTAAGTTCCATGGGTCTTTCCAGCTTGTAATTCACCAGCATTCTTCCTGTTATGAAGTAATTTTTTGATGAACTGGGAAAACAACTCATGCTTTTTCTCCTTGCTTTGATAATTGCGAAACTTTATTTCCAAAATGTTAGATTCTCATGCGTGGAAGAAGTGTTATTTGGCATTAGGAACAACATTGTTATCCTTCATGTAGAAGTATTTCTTTCAAAAATTAGTCTTCCGAAAGATTTGTTTTTACGTCATCCACCGTCAGAGGTTTAGACTTTTTAACCTTATTTAATTTGTTGCAATTAGGCGTGTAAGGAAAAAAAAAACTAGAATTCGATTTGACCCTACATGGATTCGGAAAAAAAATGGATGTGTTTCTTGTCTTTCTAAAAAATTATCTGGGCAGTTTGATTTAAAATTCTACTTATATTTTTGAATGTTTTTAACATATAAAGCTACTTATAATTAATATAAAAATATCAATAAAAACTGTAAGAGACATCAATGAAGTATTTTAAAGTATATAATATGTCATTAATGTTAATTTATAAGAATATAATTTTCTTAATATTGTCATAAAAAATAATACAAACATCTGATTAAAAAAATATTTTTTAAATTTTAAAAAGCTACTAAAAAAATGTAGGATCATATTTTTACCATTAAAAACTATCCCCACGTACCTCTCTCGCCCCTAATTACAGTGATCATCGTCGAGTTGAATGAAATAATTTTCAAATATTTGATCACTATTTTTTTTTCTTTAATGAACATATAATTAACTACAGTGTGGAAATATAATTATTATATTTAACATGTGGTTTCTTGATATCATAAATAGTCCACATTTTATTCTAATATTTCATATGGAAATATTAAAGATTCTTTTCGGTAGATAAAGAAGAATATTTGAACTTTTGAGTTTATATTAGTCAGATTATTTAAAAAAAAGGTAAATTTATGATGTACTTGAAACCTATCCGCAGCGATACGAATCCAACACAAAATATAGGCAGCAAAAAGCCTTGTACATAGGCCGGAAACTTCGAAGCGTCATGGAGAGCCCAGTGACCGAGGAGGAGCAGGAGATCGAAGAGGCGCCGGAGGTTGGCGCGTGGTGCTGGGGCGCCGGCACGGACGGGCAGCTGGGCGTGGGTGCCCGGCAGGACTACTACCTGCCCCAACCCCTCCTCCGCCTTCCCCCCGTCTCCCTCATCGCCTGCGGCGGCGCCCACGCCGTCGCTTTGACCGGTACAGCAACCGACACTTCTTCCCGTTCTTAAATCTTACTCCTTTCACAAAGGTCGTGCAAAAGTTACGATCTTGATCAGGCATGCAGCAAGTTTGTGCTTTGGGGGTCTTAATGACATCACGGTTCAGAGCACAGAGAGGGTCCAGTTCGTTGGAGCCATTGGGACACAGTTGACCTAATTAAGATTATGCTAACAGAAGTTTTAGGGAACAACGGATCAGTGAATGTTAGATGTTAGGATAAAAGATACTGAATTGCTCTGGTGAATATTGGATGTCAAGCTTGCTTGATTGCTTCACTGGCCTTTCTTTCAGTGTATGAATGATATAGGAGTTGGCATACTTTTTTGGTTAGCTGTTGATAATGCCTTAAAATCTTAACTCTTAATCCAGTTGAAAACTCATTTCTTCATCTAATTCATTAAGCGGGTGGGGGTGAGGTGTGTGTTGGAGGAATATTTAGGAATTCAGTAAGTGGGGGTGGGGGAGGCTTTAGGGTCTACTTTTATTTGGAATTTCATGGGGGAGGGGGGATTCAAAAAAAAATTGTAGGGTCCGTTCTGTTCTTTTTTTTCTTTGGAATTTCATATTTTGTAATAGGTGTTCTATTTTCTAAAAACTACGATAGGGTTCTATTTTTAAGTAAATTTATACCTTAATCCTATTCATAATTCTCTCATCATATAATAGGATAAATTTTGCATATAATCCTTCAACTTTGGTCTCAATATCTCTGTTGTCCTCTAACCTTTTGTCTTGAATTAGTAGTTCTTGAACTTTATCTTTTGCTCATGTGGTTCTTTTATCACTACAACATTTATTTCGTCAATTCTGTTGGCTAGCTGCATCCATGTAGACATTCTGCACCATCGTTATAATAAAATATGTTATGCAGGCTCACGCCACATCATATGAAAGATCAATTGTGTATCTACGAAAATTATTAAATAAAAAAACTAACATTATCTGATGTGACGTGAAATCGACATGACATATTTTATTATAATAATGATATGAAATGTCTATATGGATGCATTCGATTAGTAAAATGGAAGAAGATTTTAATCTAGACGATAAAAGGATGATTCAAGTAGAACACACAAAGTTGGAGGACTAATATTACAAGAAAAAAAGTTAAAGGATAAGAGGTTTTGAGACAGACCAAAGTTGAAGGACTATATGTGAAAATTATCCTCACATAATATATTCTCTGCATCCACCCATCAAGTAGAACACACAAAGTTGGAGGACTAATAGTACAAGAAAAAAAGTTAAAGGATAAGAGATTTTGAGACCAAAGTTGAAGGACTATATGTGAAAATTATCCTCACATAATATATTTCTGCAGCCACCCAAGTTCGTAACTCAATCAAGAATGAACCTGTAACTCTCGTGTCTTCTTTTGTGTTCGATCTCTCTCTCTTTCGTCTGATATATGCAACAGAACGGCTTCAACGAAATCTTTAAGAAGGGCTCAAATTTCAGCAGGAAATGGAAGGTGATGCATGAGTGACGAGTCCACACATTGTTGACAATTTCGTGCTTGAGAGATTGAAAGATTAGTTTAAATTAATCATGAACTGTACATTGCATGCTATACCAAGAACAGTAGCACTTGTTATTCTTACAGAAAACTGCAATACCAAGGATGAGATCTCTTACTTTGTTTCATGAACTATATGGTATTTTCCATTTTTCATTTCTATTGTTTCTGACTTATAATTCTCCAGCACAAACTAGAAAGAGCATTTCTGCACATGTTCCTTGTTGGACTTTTCTATATACTTGAATGTTTTGTGCTCAACATCTTGGTTTTATCTCCAGGGTCTCATCTTAGCTAAATTTGAGAAATTTGGAATTTGAGTAATATATGTCGACTAAAAAAATATTCAAAATTGGCCTTCCCTGAGAGTTCTGTTAGAAAACAACTTTTAAGTGTTAAATCTGTTAACATCTTATTGACTTGACCATTACAGGTGATGGTGAGGTGTTGACATGGGGGAGAGGTACAAATGGTCAACTTGGCCATGGGAATCTTGAAATATGCTGTCGTCCGAAGTTGGTAAAGTTCTTTGAGGGTTTAGTTGTTTCGAACGTCTCAGCTGGCTGGAATCACTCGGGATTTACTACAGGTCCTTTGCATGCTGGAACTTGTCATTCTTGTCTCCATTCTTCATTCCAACTTTAAACAGATCAAACCTATAGAATATTTTGTGTGCATGAAAGCATGTTTTCCTTATACATCATGTTTCAGTGTACAAATTTCATTCGATTCTTGATTGAAGTGTTAATCAATGTGCTCTAGGTGCAAAGTATTTAATATTTCTCTTTGAAGGTCAATATACAGGCATCCATAAGAAAAATATTAGTGTTTAATTTGATGTTTGGATGATTTAAACTTCATGAGTGTGAAAAACATATCTTACTCATTGTAAAATGGATGTATGTGATATATTAGTGCCATATATTTTCTTAAATTTACTTCACAACAGCAACATCTATTTTTATACATGAGCTAACTAATGGAATATAATTTGGAACTTTAAGATTTCAATCCATGGATGTATGCGTTAAAGAATTCTGATAAAATTCTTATTTTCTTGAAATATTAAGTGTGAAGATGATGAAAATTGCTTCTCAATATAATTGGTTTTCACTATTGCTAAATTCTCATCACATTTTTTGCAGTCCTCTTGAGTTTTTACTTACTGTATACTTTATATCGTCTGGAAAGCATGAAACCCTTTTATTATGACTAATACGTAAGTATCCGTTCCAGATAGTGGACGTCTTTATATGTGTGGGGATGGATCCTTTGGACAGCTTGGTAATGGGGACTATTTGTCTCATAACTATCCCTTTGAAGTCTTATCATTTTCTTCACAACATGTTAAGCAAATAGCTTGTGGAATGCGTCATTCTCTTGCATTGGTGACTGGTAAGTATAATAATGGTTGACACTTTTTGTGAATCAAGATTGATATTAAAATGTTGACCAACATACTCTCTTTATATCAAGAAGAACCGATGGAGTTATTACTCATTGACAAAACTTTAGTCTCTCAGAAACTTCCATTCATCCAAAGCTTTTACATTTTGATATCTCTGTAAAAGAATGTTTTGTGATTATCACATGGATTTAGATCTAGTGACTACTAAGTCACATATGCTTTCATGCCATTTTGTTATAAAATCCAAAATGATATGCCCTTACTTTAGAGGGAAAATTCTCTTGCATAGTCCATTTTGGCTGTTTTGGGTGTAACTTCATGCATATGCCAACTGTTTGCATATGGGAGAGAGACATGTTTTCTCTCTCCTGACTGCAAACTGAGCAGGTTGCACGATCAGATCAAATAAAAGAACAGTAGAGATGTTCCTGCTTTTGGACTTTTAACTCTGTCTAGATATCCAATCTTTGGAAATCTGTCAAATGATTTCTTTTTTCCTTTTCCTTTTATTTTTTTATTTCATCTTCTTTACCTTCCAAATGTCTTGTTGGTATATGTTTCATTCACAAGACCTCAAAATTCTCACCTAGAAATGAGAAGATCTAACCAGTCAATTTGTTATAGATGCCTTTTTTTGTCTCCTGTACAAGATAAAGATACCTCTGAGAATCCTTTCTCATATTTTATAACAATTTTAATGTATGGTAATCATACAGGAACATCAGGATATTCAGTCTATGCTTTTGGTTCTGGAAGACGTGGGCAACTTGGTTGTCATTTATCTGGGGCACGTCGATCACTTAATCTTCCTGAACCTATTGAAGGACTCGGTAACTGTGAAGTAGCCAGTATCCATGCCAATGGAGATCACAGTGCCGCATTGTCTGGTAGTTCAAATTTTTTGTCTGCTATGAAGTTCATCAATTTGTCTTATACTATTTACTGAAAGATAATCTAATTGTTACTATCATGCCAATGGAGATCATAGTGCTGCATTGTCTGGTAGCTCAAAATTTTTTTCTGCTATGAAGTTCATCAATTTATCTTATACTATTAACTGAAAGATAATCTAATTACTTTGGTGTCAGCTAAAGGACAATTGTATATTTGGGGAAGAACATTTGGTGGCAGTGATGATGATCATATACCTCAACTTGTTCCTTCATCTTTGAGGTTCTCACAAGTTGCCCTTGGCTGGAATCACGCAATAACAATATCTGGTACAATCTTGCACATTATAAGTTTCTTGAAGGACTTTTATACAACATATCATTTTGAAGTCCTCTCAAATGCTTGTCAGATGGTGAAGTGTATATGATTGGCGGAAGCCGTCATGGGATGCTATCTGATTCCAAGGAAGTGAACTTGGTCGGTCAAACAACTAACCTTGTTGCTTCAAATATTGACTCAAATGGTAAAATCAATCTTCTATATTGTTGTACATTATTTTCTTTTTGCGTGTTTATTACTGTATTTGACCTGCATCAAATGTGCATAAATACCTCTGTGGGTAAAACTCCATCAAAATGAAATAAAAAGATGAAGATTTAAAAGCATAGACAGTATTGCTGACACGTTTAAGTTCATTTGCATGCCCTTCAAAAAAGAAATTTATATACATATCTGATTATCCAAGTGAAATGTTGCAATTGACCCATATGTTGTTAGTTGTCACTGGCAAGTACTCTGACACGTATTACTTGTAGAAGCTCCTGTTTCACTGGAGAGAGTACCATATATTGGTAGTCAAATTGTGGTTAGCATTGCAGCTGGTTCTGAGCATTCTGCTCTGATGACAGGTGTGATAACATAATAATCTCTTTTATAGCCTTCTAAGTGGATCTCTAATTCGCCTTCATTTTTCTCAGAGGAAGGGTCAATAATGACATGGGGCTGGGGGGAGCATGGCCAGCTCGGGTTAGGTGATACATCAGATCAAACCTGTCCACAAACAGTGAATATAGGTTGCAATGGTGTTCTCCCCTCTAACGGATTTGCAATTTACTGCGGAAGTGGATTTACCATAGTAGCAAGATTAGCAAAATAATATTGGGCGAGTTCGCAGCTATTAGGTAAGAATCAGGAGCACGGCTTTTCCTGATGACTTGTCAAGCACCTGCTCTCACTCGCTCACTCACTCACACACACATGCACACACACACAAGTCACATACATATGAGAGAAAAATTATAAGTAGTACCAAAAAGATTCAGATGTAGGTTAGATTGGAAGTACAAGTTTCCAATGTCAGAAGTAAATTCGTTTTGGTTTCTCATTAACTTGTCAAAATTACACTTTGTGCAGATGTGATGTTGCATTTTTTGACCCATTGAGGCACCAATGCTCTTTGTTTCTGACCATAACCTTATTTCTAAGATCATGGTGCGGCTGAAGACTTTTTCCAAGTTCTTTTAGTATGTTGTCATGTCTAATGCCGGCCAACAGCATCTCTTTTTTGCTTTCGAGGAAAGCAGTGAAGCATTTGTTCAGCGTAATCATGCACTGATCCAAGCATGTGAAACTACACCAGGAAAGCCAACATTGGCTTGGCTGTGTCAGAAAGTCAACAAACAGAAATGGCTGTATCAACATTGCATGGTCGTATAACCCCTGCTGATGTTTACCTTTCGGTTAGTGCTACAGGCATTATGATTCTTGAGTTCACTGACGCTCAGAGTTACAAATAAGTTTTGGTGGAGTTATATGCCTGGTCTTATATATACATAACAGTTCTGAAAAAAAATGTTTACAAGCATCGAGCACGGGTTACTAACCCTAGCGATGCATGGTACGAATGTTTAATCTTCGGCTGGTTGCAATATATTTGGATCTGGCAACACCAGATTTTTGTATGATTGATAACTTAGTTGGAGGATTTTTGGGGCATTGCAGCTTCCTAAAAAGACGGGAAAGATCAATCCAAATAAGTGTCTACAGCAGCGCTGAGGCTTGTACAAGAAATATGCACGTTAGGGTATGTATTTTTTTTTCACAGGATAAAGTTTCATTGTCTTAGAAGCTTTATAATTTTAATTTGTGAACTTGAACTAGCAAATGCATGTGTTTGACAAATATGGATGTGTTTGACAAATCCATGTAAAAGTAGCAAGTAAAATTCACCATGTTTGACATATGAAGCTTTCCAAGTAAAATTAGTAAATCCATGTGTTTGACAAATGGATGTTATTCTCTGATGGTTGTGTTTCATTGCAGAATTTTGATTTTAGGAAGAAAAATCATGAATTTGTATTCTTTCATGTTACATATACATATATATATATATATATATGTGTGTGTGTGTATAAATATTAACATACATACACAATTAGGTGCATACGGTGCGATCACAGACACATGAAATATTTTTTTGAGGGTCTCACATGCATTTATGTATTTGTGATCGCACCGAATGCACCTGATTCTATATGCACGTTAATATATATATATATTCGAGAGAGAGAGAGAGAGAGAGAGGAGTTCATGTATTTGGTAACCTTCTTTCGTTCCAAAGTATTTGGTGAAAATTTTTCTTTGGCCTGGTTGAATCCTAATAAAAGTAGATCAGATCTCAAAAGTACCCTTGTTTAAGGCTTATCTTAACGTTTTCGTCTCAAACTAGATTAGTTAAAATTTAGTCGGCTTAATGGATATCATGAATAATACTGAAAAAGTGAATCACTATTTATGCACCACTCCTACCGCTGATTTGATTTTGCTATTTTACCATTGAAATAACATCGGTCTGATTATTAATAACTAGGCTAATGTGCAGAAATTATTTTCACTCTGGAGTTATACTTATCTGAAATGTCTTTTTGTCTTGTACCTTGTGAAATGCATTATTATCTTTTGTTAAATTAATTTGATGATCATGCACTTGGATTAGAATTTTTAATAAATTCATTAATATCTACCAGCTCATTTGATACATCATACATGTACTAACTTTGAGGTTGTGGGATACATTTATATTTAGTGAACATTTCAAAGTGAATTATTGGTTATGCACCCCCTCCCAAAGGTGATTTAATTTTGCTTTTTTTTTTTACCATTGAAGTTAGTAGTTTCCTTTTGTTGTTCACAATCTGGATGATGGTAGAGTTATACATCTAATCACAAAATATGAATATATAGTAGATGCATATAGTCAATTAAAATTCTATGAATTAATCACAAAATATGAATATATAGAAGCTTTTTATATTAGACGATCATGCACTAGGATCATACTTATCATTAAAGTCATTAATATCTGTTAATTCATACATGCATCAACTTTTGGGTTGTCATGCATAGACTCAATTCCTCTTAAGATTTTCACATCTCGATGCAAGAAGAGTCATATTAAATTAGGAGTCTTAAAAATTTACTTTATTTTTTTTATTTTGGTTTCTAGTCATAATAGGAATTATGAAGACCTATATTGTTTCAGTTTCATTATTTTTGTTATTTTTTCCTATTGAGTCTTTTTTCTATTTATTTTATTTTCTAAGTACGAGTTTAATTAGCCCATACATAATTCTACTTCAAATATAATTAATTTGTCAATCTTATAGGTCGTCATCTTTTATAACATAGTTTAATCATAATAATAAATTTTAGTTCATAAAATTATTCTTCTGGAGTCCTACCATGGATTTTCTGCAAATTTATTTTATAAGTTTTGCATGATATCTAATTGTATATTCTAAAAGTTGGCTTCCATTTTCATTTTTACTTTTTGAGAATAAAATAAAAAAGGACGGGTAAAGTGGTAATTGAATAAATAAAAAAATATTGAGTTAAACCTATTCTGTGGCCGTGAAATTCGTCGTAATACGTTTGAATTAAGGGTTACATGCAAGAACATGATATCATTCCATATAAAAGATATTACTGTGAATAGTTGTTTTAAAACAATCATTGCCCACTAGGCTTATGATCAAATTTGGACGGCACGTTTAATAATAATAATAATAATAATAATAATAATAATAATAATAATAATTATTATTATTATTATTATTATTATTATTATTATTATTATTATTATTATTATTATTATTATTATTAAGTCGCCCTATTTACCCAAATTCGTCCATATCTTTGCGATAGTACATGTAGACTAACCCCTCTAAATAGCCTAGTCTACAAAAGTTATCCACCAAGCACAATTCAAATAAAAAAAAATTGTGAAAACAAACATATAACATGTAATAATATATTGAACAATTTTTTTTAACTTATTGGTGTTAGGCTCTCATGACATATATTCATGCAACGAAAAAAAAATGTATGGATGATTCAATTAATAATAGGTTGAACAACATTGATTAATGAAAAATTCACTTCCTATTAGAAAAGTTTATCTTTTGTACTTTCACATTGAATTGAATTAATCAAACCAAGTATTGAATAATAATATTAACAAAGTACGCAAGGATAAATTTTAATGTTATGTTTCTCACTATCGCTCAAAATAAAAAAAATGAATTGTAGTAAAGAAAACAAACTTCTCCACCATTTATTTGCAAACAAAAAGTCTAATCAAAGTACAAATGCTCAAATCAAAGTAAAAAAATGAATTGTGGTAGTACTTTATTTTTTTGTCACCACCGTTCTTTATATAAGCACATGTTGTTGGATGACATCACAATCCATCATGCTCAATCATTATTAATTTATCATGTTACTTTGGCATTTATTGGCTAAAAGTGCATCCCAACAATATCAGAAGATAGTGTCCGTACCTTTTTTTTCCAAATGTTAAGTCGTAAATGGTGATACTAAACCATACAACACCATTGTTATCAATTTAATTATCAAATAAAACATTAATATAAGCATTAAGTTAACAAAATAAATTGTAGGGCCATACAAAACTTTTCAAAAAAGAACTGATAAAACTTTATAAATTTTAAAAAAATCATCCAAAAAATATCGGCATCCACTCACACCAGTTTCCTATAATTAATTTTCCCCGATCCTTTTCATAACTTGCTAAAGAAATTAATTTCTTTTCTGAAACTTGCTAAAACATGTTACGTGAATTAGCTATGAGATAAAATACAAAAGAATGATAGTACAATAATTTAAAGTGACCAAATTGGATGACTACTTTTTTTTTCGAACTATCACTTTGTGAGCTTTTTTATATGCTAACCTTGATCTAGAGCTAAAATGATCAAAGTTCAATCAATTACCAATTAAATTAATAATTGATTTTTATGGGAGGAGTTACCTTTATTGTTATATGTTACCAATGTAGATTTTTTTTTCGGGCATTAAATATCTTTTTATATGAGATCGGATTGATTTTCTAGAATTGTTGAGCTTTAAGTTTTGTTCTTGCCCTAATACTATGTTTGTGGTTCTTTATATTTTATGGTATACAATGTTATTATTATTCAAAAGATGATTCACTGACGTTGATATTATTATTATTATTCAAAAGATCATTAACTCAAGTGATATTGTGCTTATCAAAATCACATTGATAGAGTTCAAATGGCATTAGCTGTATTAAGTTTATTAACAAAGTATGCTCCTTACATATTAAATTATATTTAGTTGATGCAAACCCCGTCTCATTCAAAAAATATTTATTTTGAATTTATAACCCGCGTAGATCTAAAACGCGTTTTAAAATATAAAAGAAAATGATACATATAAGCTCATAATCATCTCTGTACTTTGTCTATGTGAAATTAATTTTTATTTTCTTTACCTTAGATTTTTATAATTTTCCTTCTTTTGAGACTCAACGTTCTCGTTGAGTCATTTTACATGATTTAAATGAGCACGCGAGATTGACTCGAATATTCTCTTTGTAATGTTTTCAAAAAAATATCTCACTACGTGACAAAATATCCTACTGATAAAACATACATATATCATATTATATCTTGACTTTAAAATTGACTGATTAACACAATGCGGAAAATAGAAAACTTTTAAAACTAACCAACTAGAAGTGATAGACGATTTTTATGGGAATTAACAATCTTGTATTCAATTATTTAAATATTTATAAATAATATATTTTATTATTTATTTTTAATTTAAAATTAATTGGATGCTAATAGATCGAGTGAATATCAAACGAAAAAGATATCACCTATTTCTAAAACTTGATCCATTTCATGCTGTTTTTTTTTTTAAACAACACTTTTGTTGGTTCTGTTGATGCTTTGAGATAGTTCTTTTAATATTGATATGGATTGTATGTCAATTCAATATTCATCGATGATCCTGAATTCAGAAAAGCCTCCGACCCCCAATTATTTTCCAATCTTATCAGCACATTTACATTTATTAAAACTCATCCCTATTAAAAAAAAAAGAAATTAAAGAATGAGTTAATCTATAAAAAAAGGTCGTGAGCTTATCATGAAAAAACAAAGATAAAGNATATATATATATATATATATATATATATATATATATTATCTCCAGCACCTTCTTCTTATCTCCAAAACAAAAAGAAAAGGAAAACAGACAAAAAAAATCCAATGGAAAAAGTGTCCTTTCTTATCCACAAATAAGGACCACAAATTCTTCGTTTGCAATCCCTTTCTTGAGATTTTGTTCCTGTTCACCAAAGTCACATTTTATATTAATGATATATTTTATGTATGTTCATCTCAGATTTTAAAACATTAATGCCACTAAATTCTTATATTACTTAAAATATGGTATTAGCTAATAAAAAAAATATCTCACTGCTCTGTAAAAAGATATCCTAAATGAGCTTTTTCGTTTGTCCCACATAAAATCCAAGCTGATATCATAGTTTCTGCTGGTGGGAACCAACGGTCAGACTTAGACTTAGTAGGGTAAAATAAATAAACATCGTATCACTAATTGAATTAATAAATGAAAATATTAATGTAGTGGAGTGCACATTAAAGATGTTGAAAATGATTAAGTAAATTTCTTAGCGATGATTTAAATTATTAAATTTAATTTTAATAATTTAAAATTAAATTTTTTAAAATTATTTTAAAATTTTAAATTTAATTTTACATTGTCAGAATTAAATTTGATCTGACATCATTAAAGAGTCTGCTTAGCAAAATTATTAAATATCTTTTTTCTATGGGCTAAGTAAAATTTAGATATCATTTTAGTCCTCTTGTAGTTAGGATGACAATATCCGAAAATTAATGTTGCAACATTGAAAATTAGGATGATTATATTTATTGCGAAAACTTTTTATGTGCATACATTATCATAGTTCGGAAAATGAAAGATACAATATTTTCTATGTTGCAATAACATTTCTCAAATGACATTAGAAAATAATAACATGATATATAAGACTTGAAATATTTTCTGTTACGTATTCATTAATTTCATATAATTAAATGACATTAGTAATGTTATTAAATATGATATGTATGATTAATGCTTTATATTACAATCAATAATAATTTATTTGAAAATTAATTTTGTTATCTGCTTATATGAAAAATAGAAGACATGAGAAAACTGTAGTAAACCTGAAATAATTAACAGAATTTGATAGAAAAATAAAATAAAAGATAACACTTATCATTGAATTCTAATATAGTATTTTTTTAAATATTATATATATGAGTATTTTTTAGCAATGAGATACTATTGATATGGTAAGTGAGCAAAACATGTAAGTGCACTAAATGCTAATTAAATAATATTAAATACTGGCGAATGATCATGAATTATAAAAAATGAAATGATAGTAATAATTTAAACTAAGAAATTGCGTGAACATGAATGATCCTTGTTCTTGCGGAAACAAATTTTCACACCATCCACCGAACTAGAGCTTACAAAATTCCAGTGCATACATATTTTATAAGATTATGATGGTCTTACGAATCTCGAAACTAAGTTATGGTTCGAAGCTAACAAAGCTTGATGTGATTTTCGAAATTGGATTACTGTTTTTTTTTTTCTCTAAAATTATAATATATACAAGATTTCTTCAAATCTAACACGAGAATATTACTAATTAACTCATTAACTCAATTTTGAGAATTTTAATGATCACAGTTTAATTAATTACCAATTAAATCAATAAATGACAGGAAAGAGATGATTTGGAGAACAGGAAGATGCTTCTTAATTATCGAGAATATAAATAGGAAGATGATGGTTTTCTTAAAAAAATGTCTAAATGTTTCTTTTAATAGATTGAGCTAGTAGTTCATTTAATTTAATATAATATTAGGACAACATCGAGAGTTCATGACTTTAAATTTTGATAATTTTTTATTAAAAATAATTTTTTATGGTCCACATGATATTATCGAATTAGTTTAAAACTGTTAATATTCATATGAAAAATATTAAAAATGTAAATATAAAGATTATGTTCTTTTCGATATTTACTGAAGCAATCGTTTATTGTGTGCGAGTGAAAAATTTTAATGTGGACCCAAATTAATGATCTCCCAAGTCCCAAGTGTTGCCATGCATTTGTTTGTGACCGCATGCTCACGAAACTATTGATGTTTATGATATAAAGCAAGAGAAACACACGTGAGAACTTGCGTGAAATGAAGGAGACATAAATAATTTTGTGTCTCATTATCTTCTTAACTTTGCATTATAAATTGGCATGAGAAAGCCATTCCTATACTAACCATTTGCCTTTTTTAATGAAGTTTTCTCATAATATGGCCACCTTGAGTTAATAGATTTGTTAAAATGTAAGATATGCCTACCTTGTGATATATTAATATATGGCACAACATTTCTTGATGAATTTTTAATACTCTCCTTTATAATCATATACTACTAATTTTCTACACCCATAATTTTTCGACAATTAAAAATAACTTATTTATTTTAACACACCCTCGAGTCCTCGACTAAAGCCGAGCTGCTTATATCTTGACATATTTTGAAGGTTATTTAAAATTTAATTTTTTTATTTAAATAAGTTTGACTCATCTATAATAAGTAAACTTATATAGTTAATATATATTATAAAAAGTTAAAACGTATTTATCACATAAATAATTTTCTGAATGTCGATACAAAAAAATTATAATAAGTCATTTTTATCCAAATTTATCATTAATTTGGTATGCTACAATTATAAAATAATAGCGACGATATTTTTTTCTTTTTTACCGTACTATAAATGTAATATATATATTATATATATATATATATATATTAGTAAGCTATTAGGCTAAGCCAAAACTAAATTTTAAACTTATGGCTTAACTTATTTGTTAAGTTTTCTAGAATATTTGACCTATTTAAGGCTGGCCTAAATCTTTGGGCGAGTGTCCACATCTATCCTCAACTATAATTTGTTTTACATATAATCTTAACTTTATAAACTTACAAAATTTAAATCACTCATCCCGATTTTCTATTAGATTTTTTGGTTAATATTATGGATATCATTTTTCCTTTACTTTTTATAATATAAGAAAACAAAATATTAAGAAAATAACATGAGCACGTTTAATAAATAACAATAAATAAATATTAAATATGAAATAATTTGGGAATTAAAATTTGTAACTTTATAATTTAGAATTAGATTCGTAAGGAAGTTGCGGTTAAAAAGCAAAAGAAAAAGAAACAAAAGCATTCGTTCTGCGTCGGGTTTGTTTCCCCGGCGTTAACAAACCATCAGCGCCTTATCACAACACGACGCCGCCGCCGTCGTCGTCGTTGCCGTCATCGTCGCCGTCGCCGTCGTCGTACTCAGCGTCCTTTTTTGCAATCTTCAAAGTCTCATCGGCGGTGTCGCCATCCCTTCATTTGCCCGCCCGCTTCCGCAAACGTGTTTTGCTCTCTCGCTCTCTTTCCCAAAATAAAGGAGAGAGCGAGTATAAAAGGAGCAGTTCAATTTGCTCGCCGGCTGTTCGAAGAAATGCCGCAAGATGGCTTCGGTCGGAACTCCCTCTCCTCCTCCTCCGACCTTCTTCCCTCCCGCCTTCTCCGCTCGCCGTAGTCTCCTCCGTCGCCCGCCCTCGTTGGGCTTCTCCATCCCGACGCCGGCGAGGATTGCGCCGAGGAGGTTGTGGAGGTGGAGTTGGAGTTGGAGGCGGAGGCGGAGGCCTCGAGGGGGGGCCTCGGCGGCGAGAGCCGAGGATGGGGACGAGGACGCCTTCGCGCTGGACGAGCGGGGCCTTGACCTGGAGGCGCAGATGTACGAGTTCATGAGACGCTCATCGCACCCCGGTGAGTTCCCGACGCGGCAGGAACTGATCGAGGCCGGCAGGTCCGACCTGGCGGAGGCCGTCGCCGCGTACGGCGGCTGGCTCGCCTACGGCTGGGACCTCGGCGGGGACGAAGAGAATAAGGAGGAGGAGAATATCGGAGATGGTGGCCGCTTCTGGGAGGGGCGTTTGGATTCGCTGGGGAGTGCTGGTGACGTGCAGGAAGATGAGAGGATGCTTCAAGAAAGGGTTTCGAGTTGGACTGGTCCTTGGAGTGACGATGACGCCGTCGTTTTTGATTCTGTCTCAGAGGCATCTTCATCAGGGAGATCGTTGTGAGTTCTTGTCCTCTGTTTCTCTCATGATATCTCTCTTGTTTAATGCGTAATTAGAGTTCACTTAGTTAGTTGTTGAATCCTCAAGGGATGCCGAGCATCTAGAAGGTGATGCTGGGATCGAGGGTATACTTAGTAGGCTGGAGAAAGAAAGGAACTTGGCTTTTGGTGTCGAACTGAAGAGCAAGGGCTCAAGCAGTCGAGACTTGAGGATTACCACTGGACATGGACCGAGTCATACTTGTGCGTTTATCTCTTTCAATTTAGACGTGTACTTCTCTGTTGGTTCATTAGATTGATTTATCATTTCTCATTTGAATAACTTGATTTTAGAATTGTTCCTTGGTTCTACAAATGAAATGTTTTGCATGACATGTGGCAGCAGAACATTAGTCTACTGAAACAGATAACTGAGATAAGGCTTCCATCTTTTGATTGCTGAGGTCCATAGATTACTAATTGTCTTCTTTTCTTTGCGCTGACTTATGAATTCAGCTTTGTTTCTTCTCGAATTTCAAGCATTCAGGAGAACATAAATTTGCTTCCAATTTGATTGGTGCTAGTGATTCTCTCGTGAAAATAGCAATTAGCATAATTTAATGCTGAACAAATCTAATAGTCTTAATGATGAAATTGGCCAGGACTTTCGAAAATATGCAAAGACATCATATAAGTGGAAGAAGATAAAAATTATGAGCTAATGACAATTAAATGTTGAGCAGGACCTCTTGAAACTTGAAAGTAAATATCATTGGTTTGAGATGAGGAAGAAAGTACAATGGATGAAACTGAGACATCAGAAAAGGCTTTTCCTTTTGAGAAAAAAAGGAGAAAGGCATTGGCATTTCTAAGTGACATCTATAAGCAGAAAAATGTCATATGTAAAACAAAATGAACTTTGCGGGTTTTTGCATTAAACCTGTTCTAAACAGGTATCTGGTTTCGTGGATTTTTATCTTTAATCAGATTCAGTAATGAGAGTCATAGATTCATTCATGATCGCAGGTCATCCTTGGATCACAAATTCAACTACCATGTAACTCGTCTACTAGACCCCTGTAAATTGAAACAGTACAGTTATTTGATAACTCAAAACCCAACCCATAATAAGAAAGATGTAAATCTCTTTAACAGAAATATCTATTTTATATTCTTATTGCAGCCTCGAATTGACTGACATTCCATGTTTGACATTATTCTTTATATATCAAGATAAGTCCAACTTGTCCATGAATGGGCATTCTTGCTACCATGTCCCAGTGTATAGGAAAATGTTCTGTATACCATAGGTGCATCTTTAATCTTGATGACAGGAAAGAAAACAGGAAACTGCTTCAAGACCACTTTTTTTATGAATGATTGAAGAAGTTAATTGGTGCATATTCACTTATTAGTTGAGTTTTTAAGGATAATCCTCCTGGAAAAATCATTTTAATTGGATGCCATTTTAAGAGACAGCTTGTTCTTAAAAATTGTTCAACATTTTATAAAATGAAATATAGTTTTAGTTTCTGCTGTTTGTTGTGTTCATTTAAGTTTTGGTTCTTTTTATGCCACTTGAATACCTTGGATCTACATAGAAACACAAAGCCTATATTTGTAACATTGATGGTTCTATTTACATTTACACTCTTGATTTGTGGTATATGTTCTCTTTTGCATAGTTGACCATCACTTCCACCAATGTCCTTAAATATATAATTGATACCGGTCCATCTTATCTTTTGCGCAAAAGCTATAACTTTCATGAACTTAATTCATTAGTTCTATCTATTCAGCATTTGTTAACCATACACGGACTGGCACTAGTGATGATAGAAGTTTGCCATCAGAACATGATAAGATATTTTTACGAGATTACGGGGAAGCTCATATGCGAAACAGAAAATTAGGGGATGTCAATGGAGACATAACACCACTGCATGACAATTGGAGGGCATGGAGTGTTCAAGGATTGGGATTTCCTGCTAACAATTTTGAAGGTTGTTTTCTTTTTCTGGTTGTACTGGATTTCAACATGTGCATGATTGTAATTAATATTTGTGCTTTGCAGCTGGTGAAATTGTCCCAACTGATGACAAAGTTGCATTTGATCATGACATCCAAAGTACTGATTCTATGAGCACTGAGAATCACATCGAATATTCAGTACAACCTGAAACTCAAACAAATGAGGAAGATCTCACCACTATCCTTGACAAAGGTCACATACGCTTACAACTTCAGCACCTAGAGGAAGATCTCATCACTACACTCCACTCACTCAGATCAAGATCTGATGCTGTAATTTCACACAAGGTGTGACATTTTTTAGTTCTGCTTTCTATACAATTACCTACATTTGCCAGCAAAATTTTTAGACACTGTTATTAAAATAATGGCTGAAGATGAATCCCTAATCTATCAATTGTGTATGAAGGATCATGCTAGCTTTGAGTAAAAAGCGTACATCAGATGAAAAGTTAATGGTGTCTGGTAGCCTCTCAGTGAACTACGTTGAACTAAGAACCATCTAATATGATACATACTGAATATGGTGAGAATGCTTATGTGGTTTGATAGGTTATGCTCCTTAAAAGGCAGAAAAGGAAGCGAGTTCTCTCAATCAGCTAAGCCTTTTCCCTCAAGCAGCTCGGCTATCCCTTCACTCGACACTTAATTAGGACAGAATCTTCAAAACCTAAGCTTGTTCCCAAGAAATATTACTGATCATGATGCAGTTAACTGTAACTTCTTTTCTGAAGAATAAACTCAAAACTATTGACTGTATACCTCTATTACATTAGAGATATATGTATGATTCTCTCAAAAGAAAATGTATGGTTGAAAATTTAAAGAGAACAATATTGCGGTTTATAAATACATGATTGGAAATAAACTAAAATCTAATCACTTTATGTTTTCTCGATTAGAGGCATCACTGATCTAATTTGAAGAGTTGATCTAGGAACAACGAGGAAATATCTTATTACATTCATGCAAACTGTCGCTTTTGATTTTTTGTTTGTAACATTGTGGGTTCTTCATTCTTGTCAGTATTTGGATCTTTAATCTAAATGTTTGTATCCAGGAAAGATCATTAAGTGATCTGCACAGCCTATCTGATGCTTGGGAGTTTCAAGAGAATGAGATAATGAAAGCCAAAGATAAGCTCCGTTCTATTCGTGCAAAATTGGCTGTTCTAGAAGGGAAAATGACTCTTCAAATTATGTAAGTCATGCTATAAGTTTGGTCTTAGATATGTACCTCTTAAAATCTGGTGTTGTTAATGGAAAGCGTATGTTTCAGAGAATCACAGAAAATAATGGAAGAGAAACAGAGAAGACTAAATGCTGCTGAAAATGCTTTTCGCCTTCTTCGTACTGCCTGCATTATTTGGCCTAATTCTGCTTCAGAGGTTCTACTTGCTGGATCTTTTGATGGGTGGACCACTCATGTAAGTTTTCAGTAATTTCTTTTTTCCTTGTTGATTCAAGATGTTTGTTTGATAATTACATCCTGATTTTGTTTTATCTAATTCATCAGTTGAATTAATATAAGATCCCATTTCTACTAGTGTGGTGGTTAGTCTTTATTTTGAAACTAGATTCTGTTAGCTTACCAATGTATTTGTAGATGGGTGCACCAGAGTCTTACCCGTCAATAGTTTATACAAATATGATGGTGGTCAGTTGGCATTTTGAAATGTGGATCCTTAGCTTGCTGATTTATCTCCATCAGTGTGTCATGAGCCTCACCTGCCAATAATAACTCTTTTTGTTGATTAGGCTGGTCGTTTGCCATTTCCAAGAGATTCATGCATACCATGATAAATCGTAAAAGTATAATATCGTTTTACTTTTCTTCCATCTTTGTATGCTTGATAACTAAATTTCCATGATAACTGGATTTTCAACTAAGTAGAATACTGCTTATTCCATAGGTGCATAGAGAACTTTTGATACTTCATGTTTCTTCCTCTGGGTTCTGTCAGTATTATCTCTAGCTATGAATTTGCTTATTCTGGTCATAATTCAGAGTCCTTCCATATGATGTCATGCAGAGGCGGATGGAGAGATCAAGTTCAGGCATTTTTTCTTTGCATCTGAAACTGTATCCCGGCAGGTATGAGGTGAGAATCAGATTGTCTTGATTTTAGTTGAAGTTAAAATAACTGTGTTGTAACCAGCACAATGACTTATTTTTCTTCATTATACAGTTTAAGTTTATTGTTGATGGTGAATGGAGAGTTGATCCACTGCGCCCAATTGTGCAAAACAATGGTTTTGATAATAACCTTCTTGTTATCCCTCCATGATAATGATGATGTCGTGCTATCCGTCAGTGGGATATTCATGGACCTGGTATGCAATTTTGTTCACAATTTTAGAGCTGCAACCTGGTTATTCCAGACACGCCGATTGAAATTGCACTTTTTTGTAACTCAGAAAGACATCGGCGATTGATTTCTCTCTGTTTTTTTTTTGTTCCTTCAGGTAACTTGAACGTAATGAAACATTATTCACATTCCTTGTCCCTGAATTATCTTGTATAATGGTTCCTGATTCCATTGTTTTATTCGGATTTTTATCCTATAGTCTCCTTTATATACATCTAAGAGCTTATTACCAAGAGCCTATAATATTTTTTGTGAATAATCTATAAAGAATTTGATCTTTCCATATGCATGTTATCTATATATAGTATATACAATAGTGCTTCAGGATAATTTTGTAATTAAGTGAAACGCTCTCTATTTTCAATATTCTGTTTACCTTTTTTTTCTACTTATTTTGAACTTTTTCATTTAAAAATGACAAAAGATAATATGATCAAAAGTAGTGCAATTATGCATTATCTAATTAATTGATAAAAATACTATAGATACAAGATATAGGAGGGAGGATATATATGTGTGTGTGTGTTTAATTGTTAATATGATTGTAATGATTATATTTTTCATAAATATGAATTTTTTTCATAAATATTTTTCAATTGAACAATTTTATCAAACGGTCTGGTATTGAATTTATTCACATTATTTTTATTTGTAAATGATTATTTTACACTCAACTAAAAAATCACTTTTTTTCTCCTCTCTCTTTCTCTCGCGCACTTGCTCTCTCTTTTTTTCTCTTCTATCTCTCGCTCTTGCTCTCTCTCTTTTCTCTTTTTCTCTTAGAGAGAGAGAGAGAACGTAGAGCAGAAAGAGAAGAGAAATGATATTTTTTAGTTGAAAGTAAAATAATAATTTAATAAATTAAAATAATGTTAATAAATTTGATATCAGACGGTTGGATGAAATTGTTCAAGATCTATTTTCTTTAAACTTCATTTATTTATCTTTTTTATCATTTTCTATTTTATTTTTCTCTCTTCTCAATATCCGAATATAAAGTTATATGAAGTATCCTAACCTTTCGTTGTTCTCACTATTTTTTCTTCTTTTTTTTCTGAATTTTTATTTAAATTGTCAAATAGTAGATTAATTGGTATATATTACGATGGCGATTATACTATTATTTTTTATAAATCATTTATCTGACTTTTTATGTTACTTAACAATTTATCAGTTATAAAATATTTAATTAAAATATTGCTACCAAAGACTTCTGGGTTTCTTAACGTAGTTAATGATCCAAGTTATCCATCATATGTAACAATGTACGTTTGAATAAACCAATTGCAGAAATTATAGTGATGGTTTTTTTTATTACCTGAACGGAAAAACACCTTTTACAATATAGACATAGTTGAAAACATTAGAAAAGTATTCTCCATTCAATTTAGCTCAACAGAAATGCCGACAAACTTTTAATGCTCTCCTTCCATTTCTCATGAGAGAGAGCGATCAGTAAATGATGCATAATATATGCATTGGTATTATGAAAGTCTAAGCTTGTTATGTAACTACCCTAAATTATGGGGATTGCATATTTCAAATCTTAATTAAACAAAAAAAAGAGGAGAAATATCAAAGTGCCGCTGTTACGCCCGGAAACCCCATTATGTCTCCTTCATGATTTCCCTCTCTTCTATTCTCGCGTAACTGCTGCCATATCTCTTTCTCCTTATGTATATGTATGTAGGGATTAATGTATATACTGAGCACATTTAGACCGTTGTCGACAAAATGAACAATTGATCTTATTAGTTAAAGAAAATAATCTTATTAGTATGTATATTGTTTTTATGAAGTAACTATATCAATCTCATAATATTTAAGTATTCTTTATAAATATTTATTCTTAAATAAATATTACAATGTTTACATGTCTATATTATGAATATTGTTTATTCTGTGATTCTATTGTTTTTTTTTCTTCAAAAAGATTGTCCAAAGATGTAGCATGAATAGGATTTTGGATTAAAGTGATTGACTAATTCATTTTTATGTGGTCATACGCCATTTCTATTTAGTGTTATTAGATCGTTGGATTTGTTATCAATTAGACATGTAATTTAGTATTGTTTAGATAGATTTATATTATCAAAGTTCAAGATCTTGATCTATAAGGTGCCGTTTAGATTGAGATTAAATGGGAGTATGGATTTATTCTCCAAAATTTGTCAAACACCCATAGAATTAGAAATAAATTGGTCAAACTCTTGAGTTTTTTAAAATCACCTTGAAATATGTGAAATCACTATTTTTAATCTATTAAAATTGATTAAATATATTCCTAAAGGTCTGTTTGGACTTTGTATTGAGATTAAAATTTAAATTATACCACATTAGGATTATAGGTGAACTCAGTGGAGGAGCCAGAAATTATTGTTAGTGGGTTCACTAACTAAACTAAAAATGAGATATTAAATTTTAATATAATTATCTATTTTAAACTTTGAAGTCATTTTTTTCTATACAATATAAATACTAAAGAAATAAAAAAGTAAAGCATTTTTTGAAGTTATAATCATCATTATTATTAGCAAATAAATAATTAAATTATTTTAATATAATAAACTTTTATATAATATTAACAAAAAATAGATATAACCAACAATTTAGTACCTCATACGAATATGTCCATGAATTTTTAGAAGAGAAAAAAATATAATTAATTATATTTTAATAAGTGAAAAAAATAATATATAAAAAATCATAAATGTACATAAAGAGCAAAGAAATTTGAAGGGCCATTGATCAAAGGAACCAAAAAAATCAATAAAATAATTGAATTTCTTTCCTCTTAAATTATTAATTATTAATAATAAGAGCAAAAGAATGTTTGGGGTATTTTGATTAAAGACAAGAAAGAACACAAGTAATTACTATTAAACTATTAATTCATTAATAATGAGCAAAAGATTTTTTGGGACATTTTGATTAAAGACAAGAAAGAACACAAGTAATTATTATTAATCTATTCATTATTAATAATAAGAGCAAAATGACTAATTGAATTATGACAATGGAAAAAAAAAAGAATACACGAGTTAAAGCCACGAAAATATATATATAAAAAAGCTACAAATGTACTTAAAAAGTCAAGATTTTTAAATATGAATTAATAATATAAAACAATTTTTTACAGTTCGATGATTAGAGAGAGCTATGAAATTAATAATTATACTAAATATTGTCTTAAAGAAGTAACAATTAGAGTAAATATTAATTAACCTTTAGAATAAGCTTTTGGTGAAAAAAAATTAAAACAAAAGCTAAAATCAACAAAAAAAAATGAATTTCTTTCCTCTTAAATTATTAATTATTAATAATAAGAGCAAAAGAATGTTTGGGGTATTTTGATTAAAGACAAGAAAGAACACAAGTAATTACTATTAAACTATTAATTCATTAATAATGAGCAAAAGATTTTTTGGGACATTTTGATTAAAGACAAGAAAGAACACAAGTAATTATTATTAATCTATTCATTATTAATAATAAGAGCAAAATGACTAATTGAATTATGACAATGGAAAAAAAAAAGAATACACGAGTTAAAGCCACGAAAATATATATATAAAAAAGCTACAAATGTACTTAAAAAGTCAAGATTTTTAAATATGAATTAATAATATAAAACAATTTTTTAGAGTTTGATGATTAGAGAGAGCTATGAAATTAATAATTATACTAAATATTATCTTAAAGAAGTAAAAATTAGAATAAATATTAATTAACCTTTAGAATAAGCTTTTGGCAAAAAAAAATTAAAATAATATAATAAAATATACTATTTAGAAAAATAAATGTTATTAAGATAATTTTAATTATATTTACTAATGCACATATTCTTTAGTAATAAATATAAATTTTACTTCACTACATTTATAATAACATATAGTTATTAATTATAAGAATATAGTAATTAATCATTAATCATTAATCATTATTAATTAATTGATAATATTATATAGTATGGCATTTTGCGTACATCATTAATTTATAAGCTTAAATAAATATTCAATTACACAAAATAATTAATTAATAGTCATTACGATTATATAATATTATAATTTAAAAATAAAATTAAAATTAAAAGAGAGAAAGTTAATAATTCTTGGAGTCCTTACGAATATAATTAATCCATTTTAATGGATTAAAAGTAGTGATTTCATATTTTTCGAGGTGATTTTAAAAACTCGATACTTTGACCAACTTATTCTTAATCCTATGTATGTTCAATAAATTTTAGAGAATAATTTCATATTCGTCCACTTATTCCCAATCCAAACGACACCCAAGCTTTGATAACTTTCTTTCTTTTAACTTTACTTTTATTTTTTTTAATTATAATACTACATTAGTGTAATGGATATTAATTAATTATTTTGTGTAATTGAATATTTATTTAAGCGTATAAATTAATGGTTTACACAAAATGCCGTACTATATAATTTTATCAATTAATTAATAAATTATGAATAATGATTAATGACTATATTCTTATAATTAAAATTAATTTTATATTATTATAAATATTGTATAAAATTTATATTTATTACTAAAAAATATGTGCATTAGTAAATATAATTAAAATTATTTTAACATCACTTATTTTTTTTTAAAATATATAATCCTAACAGTAATCCTAATCCAAAATTTTGGAATTGTTCACATATGATCTCATTGTAGTATATTCTTATTCTTATTCTCTTATATTTTAATCTCAATTCAAACGACCCCTAAAGCTTTTACATGAAGATTCTAATTTTAGAGTTTTGATAGCGGCGATGTCGCGCCTATGTTAGGGCTGACACGGCCTGTGTTAGGTCTCATCGTTGCTGCATCAAGATTGTCTAGCCCCGCGACACCTACTATTGGGGTACACAACATATATGTTGCTGCCACGCTTCATCTTCCTTATCAAGTCCATGACTGATCATGGTCTCACCCTAGAATTTCAGGTTGCATCATGTGCATAGTGGCTCGCATCCATAGACGACGTGGCCATGCTAGGACAATCATCCAGATAATATCCATCCAGATAATCTCAATGTGTCAATTTTTGTCGTGTGATCATTGCACCCTCTCGTTAGCCACATGGAAGAAGACTTAATCCTAGTTGTTGTCATGGCCATGTTGATGTGTGTCGTGCGCATGACTAGAAGAAGTCTATGGGCTTTGAAAACTCATTTCCCTATGGATCAATTATGTATGCGAGCACTAACGAAATCCAACTAAAAGAGCAGTGCCCAAGGCACGGGCCGCAACATGGAGAAGTTCCTTGCTTGCCTCACTATCGTAGACCACGTCACCTAGGACGTGGCCCACGTTGGGATCCTACGCATCCCATGACATCAATGTCGCGCCTATGATAGCATTTTTACTTTCCTTGTTATCTCCTTCTAATTGTATGGTATTGATGGCACAAATATATTATTATGTATTTTTCTATTGTTACCATAGTTATCTATGATTATGTTTTATCATACAATTGATTATGATACCCATGATTTTGACTATGCATTTGATCATATGTTATTATGACTATGAAGTGCTATTTTGATGCTCGTATGGGTCATCCTGATTAAGATTATGAAGTATTATTATGATACTATTATTGATTCATATTATGATGATGTTTATGTCATAAGACTTTATATAAAGTATGATTATTATTTATTCGTAATATGATGTATGTGCTAAAAGATCTTATATAAGTTATAAAATCTAAGATTGGCCTTATATATGATGTATTATGTTTTAAATATGATACATAGAACATAAGATAGGTTGACATTATGTGTTGGTTGTCGAGAGTAAAGTGAAATAATGTTATTATGATAATGATGATGATTCAAGGAACATGTAATTTAGTTATAATGAAATCACGTAGTTCTAGCATGAACTAATTTATTTACTAGGGCAAGATCTTGTTGAACCTCGTTATCTTAGAATTTGGTTTAATTATAAGTTGTATGAACATGGTTTTTCAATTTTAGTGCTTTAATTCGATAAATCATCATATTCATTTTAAAATTTTGGTATCGATTGATGTGGATTCTGTAAATTTTTTTTAGGCTTGTGAGCTTTATTCAAGAAAAAATACAACCTGACAATTTTCCTTGCAACATGAGCTGGGTTGATTTCTAATTGATGCTTTTAACCCTACTTTGAGCCATTTTCAACTTCAAAACGATCCATTTTCTAATACAATCCAAATCATTTTCTAGCATTGCATGTCTTATTCTAATTATTCGGCTAAAAATTAAGATTCATAAATTATTAATTTTAGTTTAAGCATTAAAAATAGAGTTTGCATCATAACACATTTAAGTGTTATCGAGTTGATTCAATTGAACTATTTATATCTTATTTAATTTAAATAGTTATGTCATCTAGTTAAAGTCGACATTTTCATCACCAAATCTTAGTTTGAGTTGATTTTCTATTATAAAAATAATGTTGGATCAATTTAGTCAAAATTTATCTTCGTTGCTTCCGTCCGAACTTCGGTTTAGTCAGATGCTAATAATCTTGAACATCGATAGGATTCTAACTCGATCCAAAAAAAATGCCGGAATCTTTATCGTAATCCTAACTTCTCCATAATTATTTTCTCTCATGTATGTTGAATTTCTAAATGGAGTGTGTCTTGCATGTAGGTGGATCATGAGTCTCCGAGAGGAACAGTCTTGCGGCAGCAAGTTAGTGAGTGGACTGTGGAGTCATACTATGATATCCGGGTCCTAATTATATTGTATCAATATTTTTATTTTTCTTACATAAAAAGATAATATATACTATCAGCTTTATTTTATTAAAAAAAAGAATAGTACAATTATAATATATTTAGTTTTATGAGTTCTAAAAAGTTCAAATCCAAGAAAGGAAACCAGTTGACCAATGATAGAAATACATGATCCAAAACAAAATGTAGAAATTTAGAAAAGAACAATGGAAGGGAATCTTTTAACTAGAACAAGTTGGTGCTTTAAAGTACTCGAGTGTGACGAAGGTAATCGTCTGAGGAGCGATATGGAACAGCGCGGTAGACCTAATCTAACATTTCGAATGTTTCTGCTGCAAATGTGGGATAAGTTGTATCAAAATGTTTCCAAGCTTCTGCATCTGAAGGATGTGTTATAACAGATGGATCACTACGCATCCCCTCAGTATGCCAACGCATATATTGTGACGTAATTTCAGATAAAAACATACATTACAATCTAGGGACTAAAGGAAAATATCTAAACATTGAGAACGAAATTTCCTTTCTATTAGTGTTAGATTTTTTCTAGGTTTGAATCGAGACTCTCCACTAACACGATAACTTGTAAATTCTATATCTTCCTTGTAATACAATATGCAATGATTGCGACAAGCATCAATTTTGTGATATTCTAGGCTAAGTTCACTCATCATTCTTTTGCACTTGTAGAAATTTTCTAGAAGTTTTTCAGATTCAGGTAGCATACTCTTAATAATAGAAATCATTCTATCAAAACATTTTTCACTCTTATTGTACTCTGATTTTAAATTCATCAATTGTGACATCGCCGACAAAATGCTTTATTTTTCACAACCATCCCAAAGAGGCTCATCAGCATCTTTTAGAAGGTTAAAAATTTTTAAAGCAGTCGGATTTGAATTTTTCTCCACTGATTGATCTTGATTGTTTATGTCATCCAATTCTGCATCTCTCACCATATCCATATATGCATTTCTCATCTCTACATCATTTGAAGGCTCAACAGTTGAAGAACTTTCTACACTCCATTTATCTTCACCATACAAGGTCCAATTTAAGTAATTAAACCAAAAAACCTTTTTTACATAAATCCATCTCCATATTAAATATTATTTTCCATTTGTTTGTTTTACATTTTGCACATGGACAACGAATGCGACCAAGAGAATCAGCTGCATTTTGCTCTTCATATGCAAATTTTAAAAAGACATCTACTTCATTTTGAAATTCATCAGTCACGTAGTCATCTTCATCTTTCCAATGAATAATCCAACTTCGATCTGGTTTCATTATTTCTAAAGATATAATAAGATTAAATATGATGTGCATTTAACTTAAACTTACCCTAGAATCATAAGTCATAAATACAAAAAATAAGTAACTAAAAATATTTTGCATTAATAAGGAAAAGAAAAGCGGATAAGGAGTTTTGACACCAGAATATAAGAATACCACCAGAATGTATATTAACATTTAAGTAACTAAAAATATAATATATATTAACAAGAATGACACCATAATTATAAGAAGCTAAAAACAATATGAATAACACCAGAATTATAAGGACAACACCAGAATATATATTAACATTTAAGTAACTAAAAACATAATATGTATTAACAAGAATGACACCAGAATTATAAGAAGCTAAAACATTTATGAATAACAACATAATTATAAGAATAACACCATAATATATATTAACATTTAAATAACTAGAAGCATAATATATATTAACAAGAATCAAAAGTTTTGACACAAAATGAAAACTAGTTCACATGCATAATCACTCCTTTTAATACGTCATCATCTTTAGAACATGAACCACCACCAAAACCATCAGATTGTAAAAAGTTGTTAAATTAGCCACATGCAATCTAGAAACATTTATCAACATCACACGGCGGCAGCGACCATGCGCGCGGGCGACCGCGCGCGTACGCCGTGGCTGGGGAAAAATATAGAAAGATAGAGGCGAAGTTGTTTACCAGCGATCGGAGAAGGAAGGAGCGAGGGTTTGGACGAAGGGTGCAGGGTAGAGAAAACAAAAGAAGAATCGAAGGGGGAGATTTTGTTCGGGATTAGCGAGCAATTTAGCGAGCAACTTTTGCTCGCTAATTTGAACTTAATATGTTAATATTATTATTGTCAAGGTTTCGGATTAGCGAGCAACTTTTGCTCGCTAATTTAAACTTGGTATATTAATATTATTATTGACAGCGAACAACTTTTGCTCGCTAAATTGGCCGCCAATATGCTCGCTAAATTGGACACCTAATAATTATTATTATTATTTATAGCGAGCAGTAGTTTACTCGTAGAAAACCTTGTAGTTTAGCCGTTATTAGCGAATAAAGTTATTTGCTCGCTATTTGGCCGCAAAATTGGTCGCTAATATCATATATTATGTTTCTCGCGAGCTTCTCGTTGATTTCTCCTAATTAGCGAGCAAATTTAAGGTAAAAATTTGCTCGAAAAATGACATTTTTCTTGTAGTGATAGTAGCCCGCATCCATAGACAACGTGACCATGCGAGGACAATCATCGACATGATAATCCATCCATCATGTCAACACTGTTATTATGGCCTTATCTCGAATGATTTGCCCACAATAGGGACGATCTCGATGTGTCAATTTTGGTCCTGTGATCATTGCACCCTGTTGTTAGCCACATGGAAGAAGCCTTAATTCTAGTTGTTGTCATGGCCATGCTGATGTGTGTCATGCCATGACTAGAAGAAATCTATGGGCTTTCAAAATTCATTTCCCTATGGATCAATTGTGTATGCGGACACTAGCAAGATCCAACTAAAAGAGCACTACCGAAAGCATGGGCCACAACATGGAGAAGTTCCTTGTGTGTGCCTCACTATCATAGACCACGTCACCTAGGACGTGGCCCACGTTAGGATCCTACGCGTCCCATGACATCAATGTCGCGCCTATGATAGCATTTTTACTTTCCTTGGTATCTCCTTCTAAAAATCACGATAGATTGTTATGTATATTTCTATTGTTACCATCGTTATCTATGATTATGTCATATAATTGATTATGATACACATTATTGTGACTATGCATTTGATCATATGCTATTATGACTATGAAGTGCTATTGTGATGCTCTTATGGATCATCCTGATTAAGATTATGAAGTATTATTATGATACTATTATTTATTCATATTATGAGATGTTTATGTCATAAGACTTTATATGACGTATGATTATTATTTATTTGTAATATGATCCTTCGCTAAAAGATCTTGTATAAATTATAAACTCTAAGATTGTCCTATATATGATGTATTATGCATTAAATTACATAGAACATAAGATAGGTCAGCATTATGTGTTGGTCGTCGAGAGTAAAGTGAAATAATGTTATTATGATAATGATGATGATTCAAGGAACATGTAATGTAGTTATAATGAAACTACATAATTCTAGCATTAAGTAATTTATTTATTACCGCAAGATCTTGTTGAACCTCGTTATCTTAGACTTTGTTTAATTCGAAGTTGTATGAACATGATTTTGCAATTTTAGTTCTTTAATTCTAAAAAATCATTATATTTATTTTAAAATTTCGGTATTGATTGATGTGTATTCTGTAAATTTTTTGGGGCTTGTGAGTTTTATTTAAGAAAAAATACCACTGACCATTTTCCTTGCAACATTAGCTGGGTTGATTTATACTTGATGCTTTTAACCCTACTAGAGTCATTTTCAACTTCGAAATGATCCATTTTCTAATACAACCTGAATAAGTTTCTAACATTTGCATAAACACATTTAAGCGTTATCGAGTTAACTCAGTTGAACTATTTATATTTATTTAATTTAAAATAATTATGTCATCTAGATAAAGTCAACATTTTCATCACCAAATTTTAGTTCGAGTTGATTGTCTACTCTAAAAATAATGTTGGAATATTTAACTTAATCCTAAACTTCTCCACAATTATTTTCTCTCATGTATGTTGAATTTCTTAATGGAGTGTGTCTTGCATGTAGGTGGATCATGAGTCTCCGAGCGGAACGAGTCTTGCGGCAGCAAGTTAATGAGTGGAGACTCTGGAGTCATACTCTGATATATGAGTCCTAATTATTTTGTGTCAACATTTTTATTTTGCTTACATAAAAAGATAATATATACTATTTGCTTTATTTATTTATTTTTTTTAAAAAAAATAGTACAATTATAATATATTTAGTTTTATGAGTTTTAAAAAGTTTAAATCCAAGAAAGGAAACCAGTTGACCAATGATAGAAATACATGATCCAAAACAAAATGTAGAAATTTAGAAAAGAACAATGGAAGGGAATCTTTTAACTGGAACAAGCTGGTGCTTTAAAGTACTCGAGTGTGACGAAGGTAATCGTCTGAGGAGCGATATGGAACGGCGCGGTAGCGTCGTTGATCAAAGGCTTCATCTCAGGGATCTCCATGCCGTATGCAAGCGTCAATGGCTTCCCGTTGAGGAGCAGTACCCTGCTCTTGAGGTTGCCGCCCTGGGGACTCAAATGGTACTCTTCCCTCGTAGCTCCTTGAGCAGCAGCAACCTGCGGGGTTTGCAGATTCATGTCGCTGGCGACAGACACGTCGAACGCGGTGGAGTTGGACAAGTTTATCAGAAGCAAAGTTACACCCGGCTGTACGCATCCATGGCCAAGAACAGGAAGAGGAGGAGGTTAACATCAAGAGATTACTGTACAAGGTGACGCACCGAACAGAAGAAAAGTTACCTTGTGTTTGGAGCAATGTGCGTAGGCACGAAGGTACGGCGAGCCCTCGTGCGTTGTTTGAAGCACTCCTGGTCCCATCAGTTGATGCCAC
Source organism: Pontederia paniculata (assembly GCA_001647135.1). NCBI lineage: Eukaryota > Viridiplantae > Streptophyta > Magnoliopsida > Commelinales > Pontederiaceae > Pontederia > Pontederia paniculata. The sequence continues at coordinate 25,581 of LTAE01002493.1, read as the reverse complement.
AACAAAGCACTGTTTTGTGAAAAAAGTTAGCATTTTTGTGCAGTTTTCCGGCAGAACATTGTGCATCTCTCTCTCTCTCTCTCTCTCTCTCTCTCTCTCTCTCTCTCTCTC
>LTAE01002493.1:0-23998 GCA_001647135.1 Pontederia paniculata | reverse complement strand
ATACTAGTTTTATATTAATTATTAATTACTTTTAAAATAGTTTTAATCAATATTTTTAATATTTTTTATCAAAATATTAACTTGTAAATTAATTTTATATTTTGTATTATTTTTTAATATATTTTAATAGTAATAGTTTTAAAAATAATTACTTACTATAATTTTGTAAATCACTTAAGTTTATTTTTTATTAAAAATAAATTTTATATTTTCGGTTCTCACTTTTCATCCAAACACCCATAGAACCTACACTATTAGAACTAATCTATCAAATCAAACTATTTACTAGAACCCGGAGAACCCCCGGTTCTACTTGCCAAACAGGGCCTTGAAGAACTGGTTGAGCTGATTCCATCTGGACCTGGTAAGGCAGCCCTTAGTGAAACCGAAGAGACCGCTGTCATCCCTGGTTAAATTAGGACAAACATGCCCCTGATTCCCCACATGATACACGATTTGATCTTGCAGTGACCCTCCAAGTCTAACCCGTAGTGATCCAAAAACTGGCCATATGAAAGAGTGAATGAGACATTTCAGAATAAAAAGGATAAAAGATGAACAAAGAGAGCATCCTTGCAGCATGTCCTTTTATTCTCACCAACCTCTAAGTGCATTGAATAGAATTGGATTGTCCAAATCCTGCAGCAATAACAACTAACAGTGAGAAAAAAAACTTTTATCAACATGCAATGCATGCATGGCATGCATCGACGTTGAGAGGAAGCAGTGGAAATGCCAGCATACGTTTGAGAGAAAAAATACGTATAAATGCACAAGATCACATGATCAGGAGACACCAAATCCAAGGTAGATGTATATATAGATACGAACCAGGTTCAACATGGAGGCTTGTCCCCAAGGGCACATGCCGTAGTTGCACTTCTCAGGAGGCCACCAATCTAAGGTTACGCAGACGAAGTTTTCATTTGTTTGAGCAATGGTGGTCACAGCTTTCACGGTAACCGTAACATTCTCCCCTCTGCTGCAGCAGAAGCATGCAAAGACCAGGAGAAGGGAGAGGACGAGGGAACCAGAGGTCGACCTCATTGTCACCACCATGAGGAAGGCACCAGAGCGGAGGATGTGAAGTGAGAAATTTTAGAATGAAAGATTAATGATTAGGAAGGAACATCTGTCAGGCTTTTATAGGCTTCAAGTTATACCTTTTTTGGATAGAGGAACAGAAGAGTTATTTTGAGGTAATGAGATGTCAATGGATAAACTCGTCATAATCATGTTGATATTATTATCTGGACTTGAACAAACTTAGTACCAGCCAACACAAAATAGCCGATCATTTTGTCTAATCCATTTCATTGTAAACCTTGAAATTTTGAATGAAGAAGAGAAAGTGAAGAAAATCCGTGATACGTGTCCTTGATGGAGTTTTATCTAGGGAGAGACATGCAAAAATAACAAACTGTCTAAGGAAGAAATATATTTTAAAATATAATTATAAAGACAATTCTTCTTGCTATCGATTTAACCTTCTAAAATTGTTGGTACTATATGTAATTTAAAATGATATCAAAGCAGTATCCAGAGGTACTAATTCAGACTCTTGATAGAGCTCATATGAAACAAAAATCTCATTTAATGTTTCATGTGTTGAGTTTTGGGCTACATCAAAGTTTTAACCATTCTATGCATGAAGATGTGTGTCATGAATATAAATATATAGATATTTAATCTATTTAATGTTTTACTATTGTTGGTAGCACTTCCAATTTCACAAAAGAGCCATCAATATTAAATGTTCTCAAATTTATCATCATACAAAATGGTATGTTTAATGAAATCAATTATCACATGGAAACTCAATTTCTTATCACCAAATTGTTTAGAAGATTTTACATTTTTTAAATTTATAGGAAAAATTATAATGCAAGAGCGATGGAGAAGTCCAGCAAAAAGGTCACCATTCCTCTACTCCAACCATTTGGGAGGACTGCTTAAAATTTGTGAATATCCACCGCTTCCATTAAACCCAGGCTTGTTCGGAAACATATGTGAAGAGTCACATTGTATCATATACTCAAAAAATCTCTAGGGAAAAAAATCTATTTTTCCTATAAAAAACTATTTTTGTGATTGCTAAGTTTGGCACTTCCTTGAAGGTGATCAAGGTTTTCGGTTGCAATGTTTGAATCTTCATTGACTTCCTCACGTTGATCAAGCATTACAAAGGATGGAGATAAGAGATCCAAGTAGAAGAAAAAAAATAAAAGATGATAGAAAAGAAAGGGTTTAAACTGGAAATGCATATTCATATGAAGACTACTCAAATGCGAAGAAATGAACATCAAGAGAATAATTAATCTAGGAGACAAAGTCTTCACAACTATTGCTCGACGGGCTTTGATTTTACATGGCAAAATAATAACATTTCTTGTGGATATTTGAGACTCCATGGATGTTTTGACTCTTTGTCCATTTGATATGTACTATTACACATACACCTTTTGACACTGTTATTTAGGAAGAGGTCCGCAAGAACAAGGAGACATGGCTACCTTCATGTCTTAAGTAAAATGATACCGACTTCTAGTCATAACACATATCTTATTGGCTCCTTCATTACCAACATTTGATCCACGAATGTAGGCTAACTTAAGCATGAATGAGCATTCAACTTGACGCTTGATTATCTTCTTCTTGCATCATTAGAGTTATTTTTTCATTGCTTGACCAAACACCTTTGTTCTTTCATATTTTAGCATATTTTTGGTATCATATTTGGTCTAATATTAGTTCAATTTTGACATGGCATGCCCATTATAGGTCATAACGGGAAACTTCCACGGGTCACAATAGAAATTTTACTTTTGTGAGCGCAAGGTTGAAAATGTTCTGCTTAACTTGTTACCAGTGGTGAAATTCATAATGTGGTTTGTAACAAACACATTTTACATGTGGTAATTTACTTTTTTTTACCGACGTAAGCGCGATGATAGATTTAAAGTCCAACCCATTACAAGTCATTACACAAACAATTACAAATAATAATAGTAAGAGATTAAAGTTCAAGTTGTTGACCACACATTTTACGGATGTTTAAATATTATTATAGTCGTTAAGCCAAGATGAATCACGTGAAAAATTCCATATTTCATGCAAGATCAAAACACATTGACGTACGATACCATTGGATATAGCAAATGCATCGAAAACTAGAAATTTGTGGTTGTGAAGATCTGTAGAAGTGATAATGGCACCACATCATGACAAAGAATTTATTTAGGGAGAAGTTTGACCATTGTTGCTCCCTTAAAGGATTGAGATATTTTCTTCATCGTTAGTGAGTGATGCGAGAAAATATATATGTCATTTAGGATATTTTTATGGTTTCGATAGTTGTGTGCATCAATTTTGGTATTTATCTTCTTATATTTATGTTGAGACATAAACTACCCAAGTTTTATTTGTTTATCTCTCAGGACATACAAATTGAAAAGCTTGGAGCAATTGGACAAGATTAGATAAAAAAATTGGAGTAGAAATCATGTGCCAACATAAGAAATGTTTAGCAAACCTAATGTGGGCCATGTTCTACCAAATGTAGATTGTGCTCCTTGAGTCTTGTTCAGTTTGAAGTTACTTAAATCGATCTATGATGTGTGCCATGTTCACTTTGATGTAGCTCGTGTTGTCTCACGACTATGGAGATTTCATAAATCTATAGATCGGATTCGCGACTTATTCTTCAAGAAATATGACAACTAATGAATGCAAAATCCTAAGCATCGACCTTAGCTAAACCATAAATAGGACATGACAATAGCCATAATCGATCATTTCTAAAAATATATAAATTATGTATTCACATGCCCTAATTGTAGAGAGTTCCTAGTTCGTGATGTGTTGATCCAAGGGATTGAAGGAGTTCTTGTATGTCATTTACTCAATAGAGATGTACTGCAAAAAGATCATCCACAACTTTGAGTTCATTTTTTGGCCTTATTATTTTCTTAGATAACTTTTTACTTTATTTGTCAATGTGTGTCGTCTAGCATGAAGTACATTTTTTAGATCTTGTTGGACCTCGTTATCTTAGAACTTAGTTTAATTCTAAGTTCTATGAACATGATCTTGCAATTTTAGTGCTTTAATTCTAAAAAATCATCATATTCATTTTTTATTATCGATATGATTGATGTGGATTCTTTAATATTTTATTTTTGGACTTGTGAGTTTTATTCACAAAAAAATACAATGTCGATCATTTTCTTACAGGAGCATCGTCGTGGTTTGTGCACGAACCATTGATCTATTGCATGAAAGCCCTAACAAATATGATGATGAGTGCTTCTTTTCAAAGTTACTAAATGCAGTGACGAAGATAACAAACATGCAAGCATTAATTGTAATTCATGCAATGATAATGAAAGTAACATGTTGATGATTAAAGTGATGCAATACAAGTAAAATATTATATAATATGAAAAACATGAATGATGTATTGTCTATTCATGATGTATGAATGTGTATTTCTATATTATTTTTACAAATGTATCACATAATCCATTTTCATTTTATTGTTACATGATGTATCACATGATTCATGATATTAGAATTTTTATATTTATGTGATTATTATGTCTAATATATTGAGCTTCAAAGCTCATTAGAGAATGTTTTATCTACATTGGATCTTGCTTGCAAGGATGATATGATGATGACGTGAATGTCAATGATGCTTGTGATGGGAAGAGTTACACATTATCTTCTATTAGGTGTTTTTTTTTATATTTATGTGATTATTGTGTCTAATATATTGAGCTTCAATGCTCACTAGAGAATATTTCTTATATATTGAATATTGCTTGTGGATGATATGATAATGATGTAAATGTCATTGATACTTTGATGGGGTGAATTACACATGATTTAGTTAGATGTATTATTTAATCTCTTTCATAACATAATGCGTTGTTATAAAATATTTATTTTTTTTTCACAAACCATTATTTAGTTTATTAAGATTAGGCATCAACTATGTTTTAAAACATTAACATTTATAAAAGCTTATGGTGCTTCTTTTATCAATCTTTCGCTTATATGTGTGAAATATTCATTAATCGAGTCAAGATGTAAGTTTGTATCATCTTCAAAAGAGCCTTCATATACGTGTTAAATATATTGTTAAGTCTTTCTCTCGAAGTCAGCACCTTTGCTAAGCTTTTGTTGTTGCAGGGTTAGAGAATACAAACTTTCTTATAAAAAAATAAGGTAAGTGAATTTGATAGAGCCCATGGCACCAATAAGATTAGTAGTAGTCCAACTTGCCCTTGTTTAAGTCCTCATCCAACCACTCCATTAAATCGATTCACTCCATCGATGATTCTCACCAGGAAACACTTACGCAAATAGTAGATGGCGATCACATAGACGAGCAGAGACTCCTCCTATTCTTTAGAAAATTCTTGTAGTAGAACACTTTGAATGCCACCAACCAAAAGCTCAACATCATGGTCCGGGCCAAATATTAATATGAGGAGGATCAAAGAGGGAGTTTGTGAGGTCATCACGCAACTCAAATACCTCATTTCCTCAAGGCGACCATGTAAACATGCATGACACTCGTGAAGGAGCTCCTCAAGCTTCACCTTCACGTACAAGATCACTTCCATGATGGAAAAGGTGCATGATGGTAGTATCAAGATGGTAGGGGATGATGTAGTTGACTCCTTAATTCACGTGATGACAATGGAGGAGAGGCGTGTAGATAGTAAAGTAGAAGTAGTACTATTGAAGAAGTTGTGGATTTCCTCCTAGACTTCATGTTTTGGTCAAATTGGTTTGCTCCAATGGAAGATTGCACTAACAAATGGCGTCGAAGCCCATGACAAGGCAAGTGACGGCGTTGATGAAGATCCCTTGCTATACCGTCCATCGGCTTTCGTATAGTTGGTTGATACAACTTGAGCATCATTATGCAACATGCCCTTCATGAAAGGCTCAATTCAAAAAAAAACATGAGAATTCATCACAAATTATTGAAGATTGTTGAAAAATGGAAGTGTAGCAAGTATGATGGACTATAAGAACTTAGAAGAGAAGGATTGCTTAGAAGAGGAACTTAAGGAGAAAAAGAGTAACGAACAATAAGAATTAGAAAAGAGGAAAAGAACACTTTACTAATTATGAAATAATCCTAATAATGGCTACAACTTACTCTCACTCGATGATTCAAAGTGAGGTAGACCCTTTATTTATAATTCTTCACTAATATTTCTGCGAATAATTTTTTTTACATTTACATTCTTCTACATTTTACATTTAAACTCTTCTACATATTCTAATATTTTAATGTATGACATTCTTTTAGATATAAAATATTTTATTTTAATTGGTTGAACAAGTTTATGTTTCAACAAAGACATGAATACCTAATTCTACGAATCTAATGAGATGTGGTTGAGGTTATAATTAAAAAACTTTTGCATATCGATTAGTCGAAATACGAGTCAAAAAGATAATTTTCTTAAATGATCATCTAACTCATTAAATTTAGAAATCTTTTTAGGTGCGATTATTTTGATCGACTAGTATCATTTATATGAATGTCGCAAAAGCATTTTTCTCTCTTCTCCATATCGACTCTAATTATTATATACTTATTTTCTCTTTTCTATGTGACATTAAAAGAATTTCAATATTATTCTCCCAGTTGTCATTAAAAAATTGTCCAATTATACTTAAATTAATTATTCTATACTTATCTCTCCTACTTGACATAAAAAAAATTATCTCCTCCAATTACGCTTAAACCTAAGCATATAATAATTAGAGTTGACGTGTGTAATTGGCGGAGACGAAAAATGTCACGTGAGAGAAAATACGTATATAATAATTATTTTAAGTATAATAAGATGAGAGAATTGGATGCTCGTCTGGGAAACTTACAACCCGTTGAACATGTTCACGGTGGTGGCCACCGACACCGACACGCCGCTCAAGTGGAGCACCGAGGCCAAGTAGACCATCAAGTTCGAAGCCGCCGCAAGTGCTCCGAGCTTCTCGAACGTCTCATCGCCTGCACAGTGCAAGGTCCACCGATTCTTCCACGTTAAATTATGTCAGAGGTTCTTGGCCGTTGGATTCGTCTTAGGTATGTCAATGGTCAAATCAAACACTTGGATGCCCCATTGAATTAAGAAACTTATGTCAAGGTTAGTAATCTCAATAAACATTCTTAAGAAGATGTCAATTTCTAAGTGTTCCGAGATTTAGTTTAAAAGATTTTTGCCCTCGAATTAGATTTCCCAAAACTTGCTTTCGGAGACCATAATCAGAAGTTTAACAAAGTATTCAATTAGCTCCTCGTCCACATCCAATTTGACCTGAGTTCATCTGACTCAGCCAGCTTAACTGGCTCCCACATCCAATGCTCTTCTTATCCATAATCCACATATACAAGTATGCATGTAGGAAGGATAAAGACAGCTACCAGGATATGCCCGCACAGTTATGGCGGACAAAAAGAATTGCATTCAGGCAAATATTCATGTAGTCTCCCTTTTCCTGTTCTTCAACCTTATTTATGTGACCCCATCTTTTTACCTGATAAATTTTACTGAACAACTTCATCTGATCCGAATAGCAGAAGCTTCTGTTCTTCAACTTTCTATCAATCTCGGATTATTTATTCCAGTGTATGATGATGTAAACACCAAAACATTCCTTCGGAAAACATGAACTGATATACATAAATGATTATGGATCAGGTCTCCTGAAAACATACTCTGCTCACTGTCAATAGTATATTTTGTTCAGATTCAGAGCTGTAAAAGAAAGGTAAGTCTTTGAAAGCATCCTTTCGATTCCCAAAGACGGATTTCCTCGAAACCGGTCTCCAGTTCTCCTCTTTCAGAGTTGAATGAACCTCCAACTCAGTTTTTGTCCGCAATACTGATCATTATGAGCTCCCCCTTATACATCTCCCAGCAGTACTTATCCTTTCCAAGGTGATGGAACTGCAGAAAAGGTAGCAGACAAGCATTAGTTCCTTTTACATCTTCCGGAACTTCGAAGGTTGAAAGTAGCCTTCGGTGTTTGCATTTCTTTTCCTATTTAGGTTCCAGGAAGTAGTGGTTGGGGAGGCAGAGGAAATGACATTTCCTTTGTTGAATTTGCCCAAGTTCCAAAAGGAAAACTGTTCATCTGGTTCGTTCTTCTTATTTGGAAGGTGTTTACCCCGTTTAGTCATGCTTCCATGCTGGAAATGGTGTGCCTGCAAGAAAAAGGCACAGAATAAGGAGATGATATAGCTAGGTGACGTGAATGCTCACTGTGTTCGGTAATAGTCCAAAGTGGAAAGAAGGAAAATGAAAGATAAATGTATAATTCCAGAGAGAGTAATGTTTTATCAGTATATCACCATATCTACAAGATAGTAATTCCTCTATTGGTTGAACTTAATGCCAGCCGCAGGAATAGGTTACCACTTTTATGTACAACAAAAATTGAAAGATGAGAAAGCAATTGTAATAAATGGAGAGAGCAAGTTCAAGGAAAGCAGAAAAAAAAACATGACATCTGCTGCCTCATGAATTAAATAGAAGGTGGGGGGACATCATCAGGAAAAGTAGCATGGGCAATAATCAATAATTACCAGCACCCTAGCATAGCGCAAGAATTTCGATGCGGAAACCCAGCTGATAAGAATTAACATTTTGCACTATGATACTTGTAACATAAAACTTGATGAGTATCTCATCCTAAGACAATAATATCTAATAGATGTCTATCCCACCTCCCTATATTGATGCAGCTTATCTCCTGCAATTTCAATGGCTGTTGCCTATGATCTACTCCATAGATAAAATTAAACTGAAGAACAAGAAGTTCAAACGAATAAACACTGAAGTACTAAACCTTTATGAGCTACTTATTAGGATCCCAGTCAAAGGCAAAGCCTTGCAGCAGTAAGTGTCATGCATTTGCGTCACATCCTATGACTTTAGATCTACTAAGACAGCTTCCAACTCCTGCTCGATATAAGCATGATTTCGCTCTAGCAATCATTGACAACATGCAGATTTTCCTTCATTTCTTCAATATGTCTTTCTTTCAATAAATTAGTTATATAATAACTTTCCTTTCTTTTTCTCTCAGTCAAATTCAAATTCCTTGCATTTACCTCTTCTGTGGTAACAGTATGCAACATTTCACAACTTGTCATGTTGCATAATCCCTTTGTTCCGTCAACCAATGGGCTGTATTTTGCTTCCTTTATCTTCCTCTTTCCTTTTAGGTTTCAGACTCTTATCATTCACTTCATCCCAGCGTATATTCCTCTCATGATCTCATATAGTTTAGGATATACCAGTTTTCCTAAGTTTTGTATTATAAATTAAAATTGCTTTCACTCCCAATCTGTATCCATTTACTTGAGGATCAACATAAAATGAGTCACAAAACAATATGCATTGCAGAATCAGCTACGCTGAGATTAGAATATGCATATATCAAGAGAAAGCAAAGCTTACAGAAAAAGAAGTACTACTTGGAGCATCATCACGGCCAACATCACAACAATCAGTAGCTGCAAGAAACAGGCAATTATCAGTATTTAGTAAAATTCATTGCTTGTCCAGAATGAGATAACTCAAGTACTATTACTGCTCACCTCTGCTTCTGGCTCCAGTCTGCACAGAAGCATTGGCATGCCAGGGGCCGAAGGATACACGCCTCTCATGCGGTCGTGGGGCAGCCTCGCCAACTGTTTTCTGAGATGAGAAATAAGGTATTGACGACGGCAAATGACCTTTATCATCGCCAGAAGTCCACCTGTGCGTCCAATTGTCGAACACCTTGGGGCATCCTTCATCCATCTGGTGGCCGAGCGCTCCTTTGTCCCTCTCCCTCGAGTAACTGGCGTCGGCCGGCGGCTGGTGCCGGAAGAATAAAGACAGATTCACCCCTTTCATCCTGTGCGGATCGTTCCTCTGATCAATCTTTTCTACGTCGTCGAACAATTCCAGCTTCCGCCCATGTCCGAATCCGAAGTTGGGACCCCATTGGCCATCTGCGCCTCGAGCCGCCGGAGACGGACCGCAATGAGGCTTTCCGGGAGCTTTCTCTTCCTCGTCTCGGATGGCGTTCATAGCCCTCACCTGAAACGGGCCGAACCCGACGGCCTGTCTCCGCTCCCCACCGCCATCGTACCTCATGCGCGGCGGTGGCAGCAGCGACTGCGGCGTCCGAGCACCTGCCCGCCTCTCCTCCATCATGTAGAGGTACCTGCGGGCGGCAACGGCAGAGGCAGGGTTGGTGACCGTGGTCGGGCTGCGGGACTCGTCGGTGGAGATGGCTCCCCTATCGCGGGCGCCGGCCGACTCGGAGTCCAATCTCTCTCGAAGCATCTGCGATGAGCGTCGCGGCGGGCGGGGAGGCTCCGGTGTATCTATCGGAAGGGGGAAGTCTGAGTGCTGCAATTGCAAGCGACTGATCCAGAAGGAGCGAAGCGCTTGCCGGCGCTCCTGGTGGCAGCCGACCAGGAGGTCGCCGTCGCTGCCGGAGACGGCGGTGCCGCGCTGGTGGAGGTTGGTGCTCTTGCTGCCGACGGAGCTCTTGAAGGAGGATGAATCCATTGGAATTGGATTCAGAGGCATTGCCGTCAAAGGAGTGAGAAAGAGGAGAGAGAGAGAGAATCTTGAGTTGGTTACATGTTAGATAGCAATTGGATATGCAGCAGAGTGTCTGGGTTTTTTAATGTCAGTTAGGCGATGAGAGAGATGATTGGGCAGCTCATATATATATAGAGAGAGAGAGAGAGAGAGAGAGAGAGAGAGAGAGAGAGAGTGTGGAGGGAACGGCTAAGGATGGATGTTGATGGTGATCTGACGGTCACAATAGAATCAGAAACGTGGGCATGTTCGATGGGCTCTTTTATATGAGTGTTTTCGATGTGAGTCGGTTTTAATATATCTCAAAAAAGCTGTCACGGTAGACTTTGGAAATAATTAATGCATTTTCTCGACGGTGGTTTGTGATAAGAGACGTATACAGGAATATATGGGTTTTCCTAATAGTCGTATGACGCATTTCTATTTTTACTACATAATATATCATTTTATAAACTATGGGTAATATACGTTTATAGCAACGCATATACAGGAATATATAGGTTTCCCTAATAGTCGTATAACGCATTTCTATTTTTACTAAATAATATATCATTTTATAAACTATGGGTAATATACGTTATAGCAGCGTTTGGTTAAATATAAAATTTATATTATCAATCTCCGTAAAAAAAATTTAAATAACTAATAAGATAATATTGAATAATATTATTTCGTAATAAATGTAAGTATTTTAAAATTTTGATTGAGGATATAATTTTATAAAAATACATTTTATCTAACTTAAAAGAATATCTTTCATATGTGTTATTTTTATTATCAATAAAATAATAATTTAAATTATCAAATAAAAATTATCGTTAATCTCTTATAATATGATGGTTTTTAAAAATTTTAAGTTAAATAACTAATAATCTATCTAATTTATCTTATCTCAAAAGTAACGAGGTGAATAAAAAAATAAAGGATAAAAATAAAAGAGAATAAAGATAAAATATCTAATCTTGTTTGGATGATGTAATTAAAAGTAAAAAAATATAATTTTTATTGAACATAATGTATATATATATAATTAAATTTGAAAAATATTGTTTTTACGCTTTAATTTTGGGTTGTAAAAAATATTTAGAGGAGAACAAAAATAAATAAAATAAATATTCTTCTTTCTTCCTCTTCCTTAAAAATATAATTAAGTAAAATTAAATTATTAATGTTTTTCTCTTTTTTTATTCTCCTTTTACTCCAACTAACGAGTCTTGAAATATGATTTAAAAGTTATTTTAGGAACAGAAATAAATGATCTAAAAGTTGAAATTTGGTTCGGAAAAGAACTTTTACAATTCAATCGGACCGAAATTATAGTGGTATTGACTAATATTAAAGTTGTAACTTTGATGCACTTATGTATTTGATGTGGTTGAATTGTCAAATAGGTCAAAATTGGGGGTTTAAAAATCTTTGACCTTGTAAGTTTCAAATTATCTTGGGTGGCTATTTTGTATGCCGTCGTCGTCCGGATGTTAATCAGCTGTCCTTGTAAATTGCAACAGTCCAACTGATAAATTAATAAAGTACACGATAAATTATAAATGATGAGATATTTATATGCAAGAATCCGAGGATGAAAATTCACATGTTTATTTTTTAGTTCCTACTTTAGTAAGGACGATTCCTAACAATTTATTTTTAGCTTAAATTTAAGAAAATATTGTTACATTTTATTTCTAATTCTAGTTTTAAGCTAACTGAATAATATAATTGTAAAAATATTAATTAAGCCATTATTTTATCTTTTTAAATTATTTGACCTTAAATTAATTTTATTTCTTATTGATATTTTCATAAATTATTTTTAATTTAAGTTTAACATAATACATATATTATTTTACGTTATCGCTATAATTATTCTGCATAAACTAATATGAGATTATTTACTATTTTATTATTTATTAAAATGCTTTATTATAGTATGATAAAGAAATTTTAAAAATAAAGCATGATCATAATGTCTTAATTTAATCCAATGAGCTTACTTTTTTAAAAAAATATATCTTTTCGATTTTCAACATTTTATTGAAAGATTCACTAAAATCTATATTAAATTAACTTTTTAATCCTCATAATTACTTTTCAATTCATCGAGAACTCGAGAACCAACATTTCAGCATCCGAAGCTATTTGATAAACAATAAATACAAATTTGTTATTTTGATGCGTAATTTTCAAGGTATGAAATGTTCATTTTGTTTGTTCTGATTAAATTTTAAGAAAATTTGTGTCGCCATTTTTTATTGTTTGATAACAAAAAAAAAGTTGGTCAACAAAAAAATATTGTCTTGTTGGCCAGAAAATTAAGTTAAATTTTGAAAGAAAAAAAAGAATTACTTCTTTAAAAGCCATCTTATTTTTCGTTTCAAAATAAAATTATTGATATCTTTAAGTCGTATTAAACAAATAAAAAACTATTTTCTTTAAATTCATTTTTCTAATAACTCGTTTTAGAAAAGGACATTAGAAAGGAAAAAATGGACCATATCCATTGTCAGACTCAAAGATACACAATCATATCCAACTAAATATATTATTAATTTATTATGTGTACGGAATTGAGGGTTCTCAATATAGTTATTACATCATATCTCATCCGGATGCTTATTATATTGTAAGGTCCTCTTTGATTGCAATGCTATTGTCGATGAATTTTTAATCGATTGGTTGTTCTTATTGGCTTAATCTAATAGAAATAAGCTTACTCTACTGCTACTCTCTATTCTTTTTTCCTTCTATATATCGTGAAGCCCACCAAATAAAAAAAATATTTAGTTTAAATATAAAAAAATAATATTTTAATCTTGATTTTATTTCTCATTTAAATAGTTCCTAGAAAAATCTAAAGAGGAGACTCCTTGTGTAGAAAAGCACTAATATAGTTATATGATTGAATCACATTTTCTTCAATTTAGAACGTGAAAAAAAATATTGTCCAAAGTTAGTTTAGGTGCATTATTGTCTCTATCGTTTCAGATCGCATGCTTAACTACAATAAATGAGATTCTCAACAAAAAGAGTTTTATATTTATAAAAATTAAATTCGAGACTTAATTGATAAAAGATTACTTATCACTCCACATATAACTTGTACACTAATATTGAAAATATCTCTGATTTATGTCACCGCAAGATAAAGATAAATTTTAGATTTTCCCTTTATTATACATTATTTTTGTAATTTTGAAGTTGTAGAGTCCAAAATTTTATTGAGATATTTTTTCTCTCAACGAAAAATTTAATTTCGGTAAGGATTTGGATAAAGAGGATGGTGAGCATGGGCCGTTGCATCTGGATTTGTTTCTGTTCCATTATGGACGGGTGGTGGCAAGAGGACGTCGTCCCCGCTAATAATTTGCATCCCCCCTTTTGGTGGGGGCTTCATGTGAATCCAAATAATTCATTTCTCTTTTAAGGCCTTTAACGTTTATGGCATCCAAAACTGACCTCTCTTTTTTTATACTTTTTTTCTGCTAGGAAGAAAAGAAAAAATGAAAAAAAAACATGACAAAAAGAGACAAAGGGCCTGTTTGGCTAAGCTTATAAGTAGGTTAAAACTACTTATAAGTAATTTTTAGAATATCTCCATGTTTGGTAACTAAAAATATTTACTTATAAGTTGTTAGATAATTACTTATAAGTTGAAAAAAAATAAGCAGGGTCCCCCTGCTTATTTTTAAAGTTGTTGACTTATTAATTTTAATCAACTATATTACTCTTTTATCCATCTCTTTTAATATTATTATCATATAACTTTAAGAATATATTAGTCAATATTTATTTTAACAAACATTATAACTACTTATTAATATTATCAGTACTTTTATCCAAACATGTAACTACTTATATATATATATAAACCCTCAACTTATAAATTATAAATGAACCATGCAATCATAGCTCCCACAGGTGAGCATCTAAAATATGTCTCAGAAGTTCAGAAAAAAGAAGTTGAATTTCAGAAATTAATTGTAAACACTCAGCAGCCAAGCAAAGAAAAAAAAAGAAGAAAATATTAGGGACGATGGGAAGAAACCAAAAGGCTTTATTACTGTGCCTTTGTTGGCTCCAAATACAAAAGAATGACTCCAATGGGCCACTGGCATGGACACTATCACAATCATGGATCCAGGAGTCCTTCAAAAAATATGCCACCCATGACTCATGGCCAATGTGTATATATATAAGATCAAATGCAAAGCTGGAAAGCACTCTTTTCTTTTCTTTCGGTAGATTGGAAAGCACTCTGAATGAGGACTCAAATGAAGCATCAGCAAACAGATGCTATCTATCAACAGCATGCCCAAGGCATTGGTACACAGGATTGATCAAGTGGTAATGGCATGAGCATCTGCAATGGACTGACCTTGTTTCCTGCCACTGCTCATTAACTTTTACATTCCAGGGCTGTGATCTGAAAGCCAAAAGAGAAAAAAAAAGGAAGGGTCATTGCACTGGGTCAGAATATTATGAACACTGTTCAACATTCTTATTCCAGCAGCATCATTCAGACCCTTTATGCCGGCGGTCGCAGTCCATAACTCAAAGTACATTACTACGAATCTCTGATCCACCCTGGACGTGCCATTTGCAGCACTTGATAGAAGAAAATACACGAATCATTGAGTTCTAAATCGCAACAAGCAGTTCAGTGCTTGGATTTTTAGAATTGCACTGGACTGCTTGTTGCTATTAAGTATGTCATCAGTTAAGACTTCCATAGCACTATCCCCATTGCTAGAATCAGCAACGAGGCTTGTTCATTGTTTGTGGCCTGCATTTCAAAAGCTCATGGTAAGTTCTCTTCCTAATGCACTAAAACACACAAAAAAGGAAAGTTTTCTTGTAATCGAATAAAGTACGAAAGCTCTTTATTCCTTGGGATCATATTAGTTCTCAATATCGAGACTTTTTCTGACTAGTTGATTCACCGAAAAGAAAAGGAGAGTTTTCCTTTCTTTCTGATAATCTTTGTAGATTATATATGAGCCCATCGTATCATTCCGTTTACTTATTCTAATTTATAAGTAATCTCGATCAATATTATTAAAATCTCAATATCTTTTGATCTATTTTACGATCTTCTTATATTTAACTCTTTATCGATCATACGATTTTGTTTATAAAATCTTTACGATTTTTGTAAAATTTTTCACAAAATCACATTGATCTTTGTCTGATTGTCGATTTTGCAACTCTCTTACTATCTTAAATAAAACCTCAATCTTAACCACCTTGATCTAGATTGCATAACAATGCATATTGCATATGAGGTGACAATTTAGATTATTTAGGAGGCGAGTGTCTATCTGTATTACCACTCAAGTGATAATTTTCTTTATATTTAATTTTCATATTCATCCTTCTAAATCTTTCATAAATAAAATTAACACAATAAATAAAACATCATATAATAATAACAACACAAATAATAATAATCTACTATAATAATAAATTAATGTCCATAATATTTTTTTATTTAAATAATATTTATATCATATTATATTACTATTATTGTATTGTGAGAAAAAATATAGCACTAATTATTATTATAAGTATTATTAATTAAAGTAACATTTTTATTAGTTATTATTATTAATAATTAATTATAAGTATTATTATTACTTTACTTTGAAAGATATTAATTATTTAAATCCAACTTGTGAGCTTATAGTTCATGTTGATAAAATTTAATTCAATAATACAGAAATTTTAAATTAATAATATTTATAAAGTATATTTAGTAAAATAATGTATATTATTTAATAATAATTTATATAAGTAAATATGATAATCTGAATTGTCATTTGAATCACTTATATATGATAAATATGATAATGTACATTACTAATAATTTAATAGGTTCTTTCTGTTAGCATGTATACATAGCGAACATGTATATTTTGTATCAGATTGCATATATTGTATAAGCATTTAACAAGTTTCCTTTCTTACGTGCTGTACACTGAGAACAGATTATGAAAAGAAAGGAACAAATAGAACAAGAAAGAAAAGAACTCGGGAATCCAGTAATAGAAGGTGGCAAGTGACCAGGAAAAAATGAAGGACAGAATTCTCAGGGAAGTTGATCGAAGTCTCAGAAAAAGAATCCTCGGACTGAAGGAAAAATATGAGATAAGATGAAGAAATTGAAGTAAAAAACTTGGAGAATACAAAACATTGCCAAGAGATTGTACTATAAAATAGGATTTCATGTTGCCAAGTAGAGATCTCAGTGATTTCTGACACGTGTTTGTTCGGCTCAAATTTTGTGAGGCAGATTCTTTTAACTATCAATCTCGACTTGTCATGGGAAGAAAGAAAGAAGTCAGCTAATTCTTCACATCATATAATATTTCTACAGTGATCAATACATTTTCTTTCATCATACAGTAGAATAGAAATATGTTATGGATGAGCATTTGCTGAATAAAATTCATGACCTTGAGAACGAAGCAATGTACTTTAACTTTTTGTTTCTCTTTTCCATTATGCTTATTCCTTGTATTCTATCCACACGCAGTAGCTGGCCAGTCTTTTTTTTTTTTTTGTTCCACAATGCATCATCCATTAAGGTCAAATCAAGCCAAGCCAGAATATGTGGTTGAAATAAATTAAAGTAATCTATGTTAATCAAAAGATGATCAAAGATCATATTTTAATCAAAACATGAAGTAAACGGGAATGAGTAATTGGACGTGATATTCAAAGGTTTGATTCCCATTTATATCGTTTTTCTTTTCTCTGAACTTTGCGGCAGGAAGCTCATAGCTATAGGTCATAACTTGAGTTTCTATTTATTAATGTGAACAAGGATGAGATTTTGCATTTACTTTCTTGAAATGCCTTCTTTTTTATTGCCATCTTTTAGTTCAATTGGCTTTAGCTTTGGTCTCTTATAACAAAAGATACAGAGAAAGAGAGGAAGAAAGGAAGAAAGAACTTTGCATGTGATGGAGCCATCTTGATTTCTTGGATCAACTGATCTGTTTGTTGTAGCCAGTTCATTTCAGAAACCATGAAATGTGCCCAATGTTTGTTCTATCTTCAGTTGATTTTAGAATCGTTGTTAAATCAGTGAATCGGCATCTTTGCTTGTATATATCCTCCATTAATATATTATGTTTTAACTCTAAAACTTTGTATGAGAGATAATTTATGGCAAATGGAACATATTATGAGTTACTTCATTTCAGCAAATCAAGCATACCATCGAAATGCTATATAGCTTTCACATCCATATATATGAAGTTCAATTCAATTAAGAGACTTGATAATCAGCACCCAGTGTTCAGTAAACTAGCAATGCAGACATCTACTTAAAACAATTGTAAAAAAAATCACAAGGAAAGAAAATGCTTTCTATCCTTTTAACACTCTCTTGCTCCATCTATGTGAAAAACACTTCAAGTCGCACAATTTGTTCACAAGTGAAATTAGCCTCCAACACTGAGATGCCTAGCACAGTATCAGACAGAAAGCCTAATTACAAAATGCAAGAACTACAGATCCAAATTTATCCAAACAAGAGAGAGAAACAAAGCCAAAATACACAAATTCAGTATTATATCAGAAAATAAAAAAATTATAGCCTCCAACAGCTTATGTTTCAAATGAAGCAAGTATATAGAAGAAGTAGACATGTAAAGACTTTTGCAGGCCCAAGTACCTACAGAAAAATGGTTTCGAGGAAGACAATATCTTCCTCTTCCTTTTATAAAAAAAACTTTTTTTTCCCTTTTGCTGAAAGGAAAATGGTTTAAAATGGCTCTTCAGCATTTCATTGCTTACCATGAAACAGTGAAAGAAGGAAAAGCAGCAGAACTAGTTGAAGGAAACCATGCATTTCATTACTTATTATTAAGATGGTCCTAGAGAAAGAAAGAGAAGCAACAAAATTAGGTGAAGGAAAACAATGATGCTAAAGCATGACTAGATATTTCAACGTTGCTAGAAAAAAAAGGTCAAAAGCATGAAACCCTGTATCATGTACAAAGATTGAACTCAGGGGTGTTGTCATAGAGGACAAGTAGATGGAAAATAACATCAAGACAAGAAGAAATCTGAAGGAACCATAGACAATGTGTATGAGAAAGTCCAGGGAACTTTCAGGATTAACAAAATGGTTAAGCAAAGATTTCCCAGTCAGGTCGTAAATCTTTCATTGTTTTACCTTAAACCACAAAGTAATCACAAGGCCCAATTATATCCCAAAACATCAAAACAACTTTGACATTCCTGAAGCACTGAACATTATGAAGTCTACAATACATTGCAACCCCATTATGAAGTCAGGTCGTAAATCTTTGCTTGTTTTACCTTAAACAACAAAGTAATCACAAGGCCCAATTATATCTCAAAACATCAAAACAACTTTGACATTCCTGCAAGCACTGAACATTATGAAGTCTAAAATACATTGCAACCCAATTTAGAATCACAAGGACAATGAGCCATTTCATTGGACAAGTAGTAACACAGTAAGGTAAGATTATAATTTATTCTTCCTCAAGTTCATGTAAAAATAAGCAAGCAAGCCTAAAAGAGAAGGATAATTGTTGAAACATAGCCACAAGGATATGAAAGTAAGCAAGCATCAATTTTTTCCCCTTTCTATGTAATATTTTTGGCAAGCCAAAGTTCAATTGCAAGCAATCACCAGATATTTTTCCTACTCTCAATTCTGGTTGAGCTGCACAATCTTCCTCTCGAGCTCCTCCTTCTTTGCGCCGACGACCCTACTGACTTCATCCGCGCCTTTCACCAGCACGAACGTCGGCATCGCTTGCACCTTCCACTGCCTGGCAACATCCTGAAGAGAAGTGCGAAAACACATCACATGACATCAAAGTAAGTATATCATCAAAATCGATAGATTTAGAAAAAAAACAAACGTCAATTATCGGGTTCTAGAGATGATGGAGTTACCGGGAGCTCGTCGACGTCGATCTTGAGGAAGAGGACGTCGGCGAACTTTGCGGACATGTCCTTGAAGGCCGGCTCGATGAATCGGCACGGCCCGCACCACGACGCCGAGAAGTCGATCACCATCTAGCACCCAAAACAAAAAGGGGCACAGAAGAATGAAGCTTAGCTTTTTTAGATCCATCGAAAAAGAAATTGAAGAGATCGGAGGAATTGTGCGAAAAGAGAGGTGGGAAAACGTTGCGGGGTTACCAGTTTGTTGGATTGCTTCTGAGAGTTCCAGTTCTGGTTCCAGTCGCCGGTGGTGTGGACGGCGACGACGGCTGAGTCGCCGGCGTCCTCGGCCGTCGCGGCGGTCGCTGCCGGGGCGGAAAAGAAGCTCCCCATAACCTTCGCAGAAAGAACCGAAGAGTTGAGATTTATTTTTGTCTGAAGTCCCAAGGATTTGAGGGCCTGTTCAGAAATTTGATGTCTAAGTTATGAATTTATATGATGAAGACGAGGTCAAGTAATCAAACAAGAGCGAAGTATGAAAGAGAAAAATAATATTTATTTAACTCATTATCTATTTTCAATTAAAAGGATTTGAATTTTTGTAATGTGTTATATTAAAGTACATTTCTTAATAATTTAATGAGATTATTATAATATTTTTTTCAAAATTATTTATATATATTATATATATATATAATATGTAGCACATTTATATAAAAAATATCGATATTTTATATAGATGAACAGTGATCAAAATATTTTATAAAAAATATTGTTATTTCTACACATTATATGCTTTCATATATTATACATAATCTTAGATTAACAGATAGGTACGTGTGTATATATATTGATATAAAATTCGAGCTTTATTGGATTTGTGTAAAAGTGAGTCCTTCCCTTGGTATTGAGAATTATGAAAGAATGCATCATTTTTTGAAGAACTCAATATACGTTATTGAGATTATTCAAATATAAATTTAATGAAAGTATAATCTCTCTTTAAATTTGGACCATGAAATAATTGAATTTATTTATTTTTATCTTAACGTCAATTGTTTGAACTAAAATTATTTTAATTCGATATGTATCATTGATAAAAAAAACGCATATTTAGTTATTCTACGATGCAATTACTTAAAGGCGCTATATTTTTATTAAAGTTTTTTAAAATATAGTTGCAATAGAAACAGTAAAAGGCAGGGTGGAGGAACTACGAGCGAGTGCATACTTGACTTGAGAAGCACTGCATAACCTTATTGGGATAAATTTTTTTCTTCAACTTGATTAATTTCACACAAAACACTAAAATGGTAATGTAATTATCTTCTTTATCATTTAAAATAGATTTTAAATTCGTGCGAACGATGAACTAAAAAAAAAAATATTTTTTGAATGAATCGTAAATATTAAAAGAGTAATAAAGTTAATATTAAATATCAAAGTTAACCTTGAATCCTCTTGAATCATGTGAGATGAGACTACTCAATAAGAGTATAAGATAAGAGGTGAAAATTTAATCTCGTATGAATAAAATACTGAAATGATAATAAATTTATAAGTGACTACTTTAAATATATTTTAAATTCGTTCGAATCTTGAGCTCAAAGCAAATAATTTTTTAAATAGACCGATGTTTACAACATTAATTGGATTAATTAGATTTTATTAGGCTTCTAGATACAATATAAACACCAAAACAGGAGAAACAAGATTATTAAAGGGTTACCTTGACCCACCTAATTAGCTGCGGCACTTTATTGCCTTAAATAAATCTAATTGGTCAACTTTAGTTAGGATCTCTTAATCACGAAGCATTCGCCATTTCATATATTAATCTTTTTTTTTCTTATAAATGATCGTGTTATGCTTATCTTTTTTTGGCACAATTTTGGTTTATGTTGACTTTTTTTATTTAAGATTTCTGTGCTTCACACTATCTCGAGCGGTCAATGGTACCGTACGTAATTGAATAAATAATCACGAAGCATTAGCCATTTCACTTATAATCGATCTATCGTCTTAAGGTTGTTTTTTTTTATTACATATTTCTGGCTGATGTTATGTTTCTTTTTATTTAGTGCTATCAAACTATTTCTGCATCTCACTATGATGAAGGCCCTACTTGCAATCGAATATATAATGAACGTTTGGCACAAACAGTAAATTTCTTTTTACCATGGGCATGGACTGATTCCTTCCTATACATCAGAATAAAAGGGGCATAAAATGTCTACCGAGAAAAGAAAATGGGTCCATGCAATGAAGGGAATAATCAGATTCCTAGTGGAGAATAGATTTTTTGCATGTCGCGGATGAAAAAGGTGATGCAGGTTTTACAAGAAGAATAAGTGCAACTAAGAAGGGGCCTATTGATCTTTATACCTGTAATANAATTGAACTTCGTGTTCTTTTATCGTGTGGATTCACGATGCCTTCGGTGGATTCCGAAGAACTCTGGTGGATTCCAGAGTAATTATTTTTCTTATCAAATTGAAGCAGACGACTTGCAGATCGACATCGTTGGTGGATTCCAAGGTTCTCGGTGGATTCCGAGATTGTTTGTTCGTTGTTCGCCTCGCCTCATCACCATCATCGTCCGCCTACGCCCATCTTCCGCAACCCGCTGCGTCAATAACCTTCTTGCGATAAAAAATAATTTTCAACTTTAACTATACTAATAAAAGAAAAGTGAACGGGGGAATACATTAAGCCCCTTTCCCCAGGTCATCCGTGATAAATCACTTGAGTTTTCATTTATTAATGATATTTTTAGTTGTGGACAACAAAATAGCTTGGATCACGCCTCGAGTGGGTTAAAGAGAAAAAACTATCATAATCTTTTTGCCAACCCAAACAAGCTAAGGATTAATTTCACACAAAATACTAAAATGGTCGTAGTTATCTTCTTTATCATTGAAAATGTATTTTAAATTTGTGCAATCCAAAATAAATTTTTTTAGAATGGATCAAAATATTATAAAAAGTAATAGAGTTAATCTTAAGTATCAAAGTTAACCTTAAATCATATGAGATGAGACGACTCAACAAGATAAAAGATGAAAGTATTAATTTCATATGAACAAAATACTAAAATGATCATAAACTTACAAATGACTATTCTAAATATATTTTAAAACGACACGGATAATGAGCTCAAAACAAATATTTTTTTTAAATAGATCAGGGCATTACAACATTGGATTAATTAGATTTTATTAGGCTTCTAGATACAATATAAACACCAAAACATTAAACAGGAGAAACAAGATTATTAAAGGGTACCTTGATTCACCTAATTAGCTGTGGTACTTTATTGGCTTAAATAAATCTAACTGGTCAACTTTAGTTAGGCTCCCTTAATCACGAAGCATTCGCCATTTCATATATTAATCTTTTTTTTCTTATAACTGATCGTGTTATGTTTATCTTTTTTGGCACAATTTTGGTTTCTATTGACTTTTTTTTATTTAATATTTCCGTGCTTCACACTATCTCGAGTGGTCAATGGTCCCATACGTAATTGAATAAATAATCACGAAGCATTAGCCATTTCACATATAATCGATCTATCGTCTTACGGTTGTTTTTTTATATATATATTTGGTTGATGTTAATTCTTCTTTTTATTTAGTGCTATCAAACTATTTCTTTGCATCACACTATAATCAAGGCCCTACTTGCAATCGAATATATAATGACCGCTTGGCACAAACAGTAAATTCTTTTTTACCATGGGCATGGACTGATTCCTTCCTATACATCAGAATAAAAGATCGGCATAAAATGTCTACCGAGAAAACAAAATGGGTCCATGCAACAAAGGGAATAATCAGATTCCTAATGGAGAATAGATTTTTTGCATGCTGTGGATGAAAAAGGTGATGCAGGTTTTACAAGAAGATTAAGTGCAACTAAGAAGGGGCCTATTGATCTTTATACCTGTAATAATTTCAATCCTGTGAATGGCTTTTCGGCGTGCCTCGGATGCTCGTCCTGCAAGTGCTTCTCAATGTACAAACACATCGCTGCTAGATGTCCCCTGTGGAGCATCTTATTTTTTTAGCTTTTTTTTACTCTACGAAGAAGAAAAAGGGATTGAGGCAGGTACAGCAGATCGATGGCATCTTTGCATTCTGAAAGGAAAACTTTGCTCAGTTTCATCAGCAACTCCACAACATTAATTCTGCCAAAACTGAAGGTGACCGGGTTCCAACTTTTCCACCACATCAAACCTATACAACTGAGACATAGCTCGCATTTACAACAGAGTTATCACAGACATGAAATCATTGTGTTACTTTCAACGGATAAGACATGATAATAACTAGCCAAGTTATAACTAATCTAGCTGAGGTTAGATGTGTAAGCAACAGAACGAAGAAGCTTCTGACATGGACGCATTTACGGATTCTGACTAGGGTAAAATTCGAACCCCGGAA